>VWYP01016326.1:239659-264208 GCA_013400435.1 Pycnonotus jocosus
CTTGTGCTTATAAATATGTCTTAATTGTGATTTTGCTGTTTCATATTTGGAAAAAACCTTGGTACTTCCAACTTATTCACTGCACTGATTTAAGGACTGAATTTCATTTTCTCTCCATCCAATATTACAATGCAGGCAAAAATTGCCATAAAGAAACACTTTCTAGAATCAATATGTATCAAGTAGCTAATTCTGAATAGTTCCATTTAATCCTAGATCTGTGTCTCAATTCAAAAAGTGGTAATTGTTAACTACAAAAAAACCAAAACCCCAACNATTAATGGGAATCTCACTGTGGATCACAGTTAAGACTGTGACTTGACCGCCAATGTCACGTGTATCCACAGGATATAAACTCATCCTTTGCACATGGCTCAAAAGAAAGAATAGGAATGGTTTTACATAGTCATACTTCCTTTGTTTGGTGATCTCTGTATTTTGGAAGCAGAGATTGCAGAGATTTGCAGTGGCAGAGAGTTTGCTGTCCAGCCTTTCATATTTAGCTACAGACTCAGTTTTATGACCTTAATTAGTTGCAAACAAACTCCTGGAAGAAACTATTCATGTTATACTTATTTGAACAAATTAAGTGATGACCTGTGATTTCACTATACATTATAATTAAAAGGCTGAATTCTTACAGTGGGAAATCAAATTTTAAGAGATGGTGATCATATGAATGAATTACTTTTGGAATAAAACTTGTGGTATAGGTTACTACTCTCTCATTTACTACTGATTCTTAAAATCTTGTATGTAACTTTAACAGAAAAGAAGTCCAAATGGATAGTTTAAAAAACCAATCAAGATTGTATTAATACATGGCTATATTACAAAATTACACTTTATTTTAATACTGTTTGTTCTGTGGAAGCACTCTGCAGGAAACAATCATAAAATTAGCTGTTGTCCAAACAGATTGTAAAATTAGCCTGAAGATTTAATATAAGAACTAATAATGAGTTGATGTAAAACTAAATTTCAGCAGTTTGCAGCTGGTTAAATATCGTGGGAAATTTCTCCAACCAATACCAAGGTTTAAGACCAAATCCTAGAGCTATTTATGCCTATGTGTAATTGCACTACCAATAGTCTCATTGATTATTTCTGCCTTAAAAGTCTATGACTCATCAGTGTTTGCTGCAGTGGGTACATTGTTTCTAAACATGACAGGTAGTGTCCTGTGTGACTCATGATGAGTGAAAAAAACCAGATATGGAATGCATTAAGTGTAAATAAAGATACTGAGTGTATTTTCTTGACAGTGTAAGTGTAGCTTACACAGCCAAGAAAATATACTCAATATCTTTATTTTTTACAGAAACTGTTGCAAAATTTTGCTGGAACATGCATTTTCTGCTGTACAAAACTGCGTTTCAAATAACTTTCCCATTTCCCTCACTTGCCCAGATTTCTTTTGTGTCCTTTCTCTTTTAATCTCATTAGGAAAAAACTGTTTCCTTCTTCCACTCTACTTTGTTATTTATTAATACAACTTTATTATCACACTTCACATTGTGTGTGATTACTTGCATGATGTATGATAAAGCTTAAATATTCTCATTACAAAATCCTTCAAGTACAACCTTAGCATACAGTAAAAAAGTGTTTTAATTACTTGTTGAATGAATTTATTGTGCTGCTGAGGTTCTTCTGAAATGTGAAAGTAATTTCTATCTTAATTAACTGTTCAGAAATCATATTAATACTGTAGATATGAAGAGGAAGCTCTCTGGAGTACCAGATAATCCTAGGGGCTCAGTGGCTGTTTTTTTATTTTATGGGGTAACAGTTTTGGTGCATAGTATCTTAACGTGATACAGTTTTGTCCAGCAAGAGTAAATATTTTAGGCAATAAACCTGTGAAGACACCAAGAAATTTCAAAGTAAAGTCTCATAAGTTGCTCACTAGGCTAACTAAAATAAATAGGATTTACAAAAGAACAGAAATGGAACAAGGAGACAGTTATATCTGATTTTGGAACATGTTTTTATTTATGCTTGGAAAAAGTGTGTGACAAACACTCAAGCTTTCAGTAAGGCTGCCAAGGTCATATGACAAATGGTGCCTTCTTGCAAGAGCTCCTTACCCACAGTGAACTGACACTGGTCTAGTTCAATTCCACACCAGTCATCTAACAAGAGACTTTTCATTCATAATTCAGTGTTTCTTTTTGCTTACTTTAGCTTTTGTGCTACTAATCCTACAGTTTCACAGATTTTGCTTAGGAGAGAAAATGATTTTATTTTTATGACTTCCAGGAACTTAAAAAAGAACTAAAAAATGTATTAATGCAAGATTCTACTTTCTTCCAGCATATATATCCTGTTGAAAATTATTTGAAACAGTTCATTGTTTTGAAGAAGAAAAGTGAATGCTGCTAATTAACTATATTTGGTTATCTTCCTAAAATTTTCAATTACAACTTCTTTCTTTAACCTCTCCATCCTCTCCTGTAAAAGTACTGCATTTCAGGTCAAAACCACCATGTGCTCTGGAAGTCTTTTCCTCAGCTTATTTGCTTTCTTAGCCAATCAGTGTGTTTTTAGCTGAAATATTTTCTGATACAATTAAAAAAAAAAAGGCCATCAAGCTAACAAATTCATAGTGTGATTGAATATAGTCAGTTCTGCTCCCACTCATATGGTGATTATGTTCAGTAACACTCCCACCAGAATGATGACACCTCACACATGTCATGCTTTGCTACAACTGAAACATTTTTAAGTGCAGCCAGGTGACTCAGTGAAACTTGGAGTAATGCACGTACTCAAATGCTTTTCTTTTGGGTCATGATTTATTGGGTAGACGATGTCCTGAATAATGCATTTGTAACAGTCACATATGAGGTAGTTCTTTGGTCAGTAGAAGATTACATACCAGGATGAAAAGTTACATGCTCTGCTCTGTACAGAGAAATATAAATTTACCCCTGTATCTGAAAATTACATAATACTTCAACACTGCACTAAAAACTGTAGTCTTGATTTTGCATGCTAACCTAAAAAATTCAGTGTATCAGGATTGGAATAAGAAAAAAAAGTCTTGCTAAAGTCTACCTCAGAGTCTCTTTGAAAAGGCTTTACTACATTTTCTCGGTTATTTTTGTACATTTTCCTACTTTGCTTCCACAGAAATGTGATAGCTTTCTAGCAGTTTTCTGAACTGTGTCAGTACAGCTGTCTTTCAAACCTCATATCACATAAAGATGCTCTTGGTATTGAAACTATATAATAAAATAATTTGCTTCCATGAATATCAACTAGAGTAAACTTAATTATTTCTGCCCTAGAGATTACATTGCAATCTGTTCGAAGAAAGCAAGTGTCCTCTCACAAAGAATTCAGTGGATTATGATCTACTTGGAAGAGACATTTCCCTCACCAAGATATCTCCTCAAAGGTAATAGAAATAAGGGGTTGATACTTTTGATGAATATCACATGGTAGTAATACAAGAAAAACAACAACAAGAAAAATATTATTTAAATATCTTTTGCTATTCTTTTTGTGTACTACTGCAGCTGGGACTTTCCAATCAGATGAGCTAGGACCTTCAGATGAAATTCTTTTAAAGCCAAAATCAAAAATCACTTTAACTTACCACCATGCAGATTCAGCAACTCCACTGTGACTCAGGGAATTATAACCAAATATCCTAATTTAAGAACTTGTTATTTTGATTAAAAACCAGCTGCATGTGCATCAAGAATAATACGTTGGGAGGAACAGGATGCTGTATAAAAGGAATTAGCTGTTTCCAACTAAGCTACACTCTGGAGAGATAAATTTTTGGGGTCACTAAGTATGCAAGGAAAACTTTTGGATGCAGAGCCAGAATTTTTGGAAAACTGAACAACATTTTTACAACATCAAAAGCTGTATTTGTTTGTCTTAGCAGAGAAATGGTTCCAGGCCTGCTGGCATATAAGGGACTGTGAATTAGGACATACGTGATTGAAAGCACCAGTGACTTTAGCAGTGATGCCAAAAACACCCGTTTAAAATCAAATACAACTCTTTTTTATTACCAATTGGCTCTTGCCAAAGATGTGTATGCATCTGTGTCTCTCATAACATAAAGGGAAACATGAACTTACTTCAGCAATGGGAATACTACAGTTGACATTAAAGAAAGCAAATTCCACAGTATATAATCACAGTAAAAATGCACTATGTTCAATTAATTTTGATAATCAGTTTTGGTATTCACCTGGTTAAATTATTTTCCACATTACAGTGGAACTTAAGTATGGTTTCTAGAAACACAACACACAACAGATGCAATAGTATTTTTTCTTATATACTCTGAATATCTAAAATAGAGGTGGTGCTTTTTCATCTATTCAGAATTTACCTCAAATCTGCGTGTAAAATAATTTAAGTAATCAAAGGCTGAGACAGCTAGGCCTGTTTAGCTGTAGCCCAGAGAAGACACAAATGAGAGGATTTTATCCAAGCACATAAATAACCAAAGGGTGGGTATCAAGAGGAAATAGCAAGGCTCTTCTTGGTAGTGCCAAGCAATAGGACAAGAGGCAAGGGGCAGAAACTGGTGCACAGCAAGTTCCACCTAAATATGAGGAAGAACTTCTTTTTTGTGAGGGTGACAGTGCACTGGAACAGACTGACCAGAGAGGGTGTGGAGTCCTCTTCTCTGGAGATATTCAAAATGCATTTGGATGCAATCCTACGCAACCTGCTCCAGGTGAACCTGCTTTAGCATGGGGAATGGACTAGGTGACCTCCAGTGGTCCCTTTCAACCACAACAATTTTGCATATGATTCTGTGAAATAAAGCTTTTGTAATTTTCTATTTTACCAATGATATTTAAAAATGTTACCTGTTCTAAAGAAAGTTAATTTCAAGCAAAAGTAATGCAAGATTCAACACAACGAAACCCACCTGAAATTCCAGGCCGTAGTTTTCTCTGCAGAATTCTCTCAGCTTAGGATACACATGTTCTCTTAGGGCCCTCCTTTCTGCTATTGTATCTGTGTTGTGGAAAAAGACGCTATTAACAATATTCATATAAACTCTTCTTTTAGTCAGGGATACAGATTTTTCATTTAAAAATGAACCCTTAACCCACACAGAGCACTAATGAAGATCAGGTGCTGAGATCTAATCCACAAGTTGTATGTTGTACAAACACATAGAAGTGTTAGCATGTGTAACAATACATGTAAAAGCACATAAATGTGTGTATGTGTGAAAATTATGCTTCATACACATTTTAATGTTGCAGCATATTACAGTTCAGTGGAGCTGAATTAATTTTGTAATTCAGCAGTCAAAATTTCTTTACTGTTTTGACTTCTGTTTAGTTTCCAGACAGCTGAATTTTACAAATAAGAAGCACCATGGAAAAAAGAGAGATACCGGAGATGAAAGAGATCTCAATACTTAGAAACAAATCAGTAACATGAACTAACAATATTGTCTCAAATGTATCACTTTCTTCACCATCTTTAGCTAATAGTATCTTAAACCCATTATTTATCATTAATAGCATTATTTATCCTTTGCCCAGGTGATTCCTTCTATATACCAAACACTCAGCTCTGCTATCATGTTATTCTTACCATGCAAAATGACACGTTTTGGTAATGAATTACAACATGGCAATGACACCAAAATGATTAAGTTTGGTACATCTAAGTTAATCTAAACACATTTATATAAAACATACCACTTGCACATAAGGTCAGATATGAAGTAAATTTGGTTAGTAGTGAAATCTTGTGTAGATAATAAATTTTATTCTCTTTCATAAGACTATGATATGTGATGGATTTTGCTATATTGTAACTAAGTTAAGACCACACAGAGATAGCACTGTTGCTAAGTTATTTCCAAAAATAGAACATAACT
This sequence comes from Pycnonotus jocosus, assembly GCA_013400435.1. Lineage (NCBI taxonomy): Eukaryota > Metazoa > Chordata > Aves > Passeriformes > Pycnonotidae > Pycnonotus > Pycnonotus jocosus. Next base: position 245,535 of record VWYP01016326.1, read on the forward strand.
GTTGTAAACCACTAGCTCTGGGTGCCATGTGATGATAAATGGAGTGTTAACTTATGAATGATGGAGAACATCTACTGCAGGTAATGCAGGTAATACATTATATCTAAAACTGTGCTGAAACAAAACAGTAGATTACAACTGATTTGACGTTTCCCATAGTCGCAAATAAGAAACATACATGCAAAGCTAACAATGCTTTAGAGCCACAATCAGAGCCAGAGCTGATATACCTGAGTCAGATGTCTATTCATAGAATCATGGTCACAGACTTACAATGTTTTTTATCTAAAAGAATCTAAGAGTGTGAAATCTATAGCCTAATATATCACACCAAACTAATATATCCTTCTCACTATTTAAGTGTATCTTTGAAACATTACACAGATGTGTGGTATAATTACCACTTATTTTCATGAACAGAAAGCAATCCAGAAACATCCAGGGAATTATTTCTCCTGAAGTCTTCATCAGGGTGAAAAACATCTTTACCAAAAGGGTCAAAAGTACAGTCACATCTAATTCAGCTTATCTGAATTACCACAGCTCTTCCTTCACAAAATTCTGATGTGGAAAAATGTCAGAGACACTTTCAGAAAACATCCCCTCTAAGTGGAATAATATAATACAATGTATTTATGCTCTAATGTTTCAAAATATGCTATGCTTATGTGTTCTGACAAAGGTCCAACAAGCATTGAAGTCCTTGCTACATCACCAGCTTTCCATTTGACTGTCCACAGACCACGCAAGGCAAGATCCTAAATCTAAAATATAGAGCTCTTATATATCCAATCTGAACACTGTTAATAAGAGACTCTCCTCTGGGCTACATTTGGATGAGTGTAGGCTCAGTTTCTCTCAGGCAGTCGTTACCTGACACTAAAGAGGCTGCACCAGGAGTGCTGTGCCCAGCTCTGGGCATCCCACATCAGGAGGATGGGGAGGAAACTGCAGAGGCTGCTGAGATAAAGGCCAAAAGCATACGGCCACCACAGAGAGAGAGAGAGGGGGATCTGGGCATGTTTAGTCCAGCAAACAGTGTAAGAGGGAGCCAATGCAGCCTACAGTTACTTCTAAAGCATTTACAAAGATGAGGGAGCCAAGCTCTTCATGGCAGAGAGTACAACAAAAACAACAATAACGTATTACATCTTGGAAGTTCAGGTTGGACACCAGGAGAAGCTACTCCATCCTTGGAGCTCTTCAAGACTCAACAAGTTTATGGTTGAGTAAGTTTCTGTTGACAGCACTTCAGGACGGAGGCCAGCCCAAGGGACCTGACCTGAGTACCCCTCGCAACTTGCAGTGATTCTCAGAACTTGCAGGCTTAGCAAAGTTATTCAAGCTGCTTGTACACTGCCTGGGAAGACTTTTAGTCCTGTCTGGGCTAGTGGGAGCAAAGCTGTAGAGTAAAACAGCTGATGCCAAGGATCCAATGTCTATGTCATATGTTCTTCAAGGTATTTTACTTTACACTGAGCAGCACTCAATCCTCACAAACATTTGGAATGCATTTGATGAGAACCTGGAGTTATCTTCCTGTTTTTATCAAAAAGGAATCCAATCCATGCACACCAAGACCCCCCTATCATGTGCATCAAAGTGTATTAAATAACAATGATCAAGAGATTCACTTCATTTGCAGATCTTGCTGAATACAGACACATCCTACAAATATTTAGGAATGGAGTGAAAAAAACCACCACTCAGCTCAGAGCAGCCTGTGTTAGTACATAAAAGGGATGGATGAGTTGCTCCCTCCTTAGGATCCACAGTCATTAATTTTCTCTCACACTTAACTGTCTAAGTCATCCTTTCCTTGCAGAATGTAGTACACAGCTAACAAGGCTAATTAGTCAGAGGGTTGCATGATGCCAACACAGCAACATTATTTTGGCTCCAAAGCAATGATGTGCTGTACCTTGTGATAAAAGCTAAATGTGTGGTTTGTTTTATTTGAAATATTTCATTTTTTAATCTTCACAGTAACTGAGATCCTTAGATCAGTCAGTGATAGAATACTATATATTCTATTTTCTTTGCCTTAACACAGGTTAATTTTGGTGTGCAAGTTCATGAAAACACAGAGCATCATATCTTCATGATCAAATAGAATAAACTCTGTTGAAAGCTGACTTACTACTCAGTTACTGAGATAAACCAAAATGATTCTTGCCTTTTTAAATGAAAATCAATCGTGATACACCTTGGTTATTAAGGAAGCAACAATCCACAGTTATTGTTTGCAGTTACTTAAATGTGGCAGCAGACAGAATGGTCTTACTAGGTCTATAAAATAGGCTAAGTTGCAGGAACAACAACAACAAAAGAAATATTGGAAAAAAAGCAGAATTTAAGAATAAACATAATTAAATGATAAATGGGAAATATTTTGCCTGATGTTTATACATCACAGATAAAATAATCTTCTACTTTTTGTTTATGCCCATAGGATTTATAGCGCAGAACACTGCTGGCTCTAGTTTTAGAACATGGTGCTGCACCCTGCAGCTTAACGTGTAGAGTCTTGTTCAGAAAATGAAACCACACACTGCAGGAGTAGTGCTACTTTGTAATATCTTAAAAATGAAATAGATAAAAACTTCTTTCATCTAGAACTGTGGTCTGGATAAGACACTTGGCATACCCATTCCGTATTTTTAGTCCTACCTCCATATCTAACTGGAATTTGAGTCTGCTGCTTATATTAATTAATTTTAATAATTCCTGTATTTGAAATAAGCTTTGAAACTTTAAGGAAACAGAAGTGCATATAGTTAAGATGAACTCTGGTAATTAGTATGGATGGCAGATAAGCTGGTTTAATTAAATATAATCTAACTTGATTTAAAGTGACAGCAATGTTGTGAAGCTGGCAGTTCCTAATAACGTCACACAGGCAAATTCTACCTTCCAGGCTGCTGCTGGAGATGAACAGATTAACTAAATTACATTCTTCTAGCAGCCAAAACGAGACAGTAGCTGTGAGATGAGCTTTCTAGACCTCTTAATTCTGATACTCAGAAATACAAATAATAGTTCACAATAAACTGTGGGAATGAAATTACAGCTGAAAAAACATTAGAAAAAAACTTTAAAAATACCCCCAACCCCAAACTTGTCTCCAGTATTTGCAAACCCACAAGACAGTGACTTGCTGAGTGCACATCTTCAATACAAGAGCCATCTTTTGCAGATGGCTGCCTCTTAAACCATTCCATAACCACACTGTCCTGCCCACCCCTACACTTTGAACTGACTGAGAATGTCAGCACACCCTCCTTCTCCTAGTGCTCCCCAGGGTAATCCTGAGGACTGAACTAAATTAGTCACATATCCTTTTACATCTTTTCTCCTGTCCAATAAACACAACTGTTTGTGTGCAGTGTGATTTCTGAAGGCTTGTAGCTCAGTCAAATCACTGCCAGTTTTCATTAGAATATGCCAAGGTGCTGCTTCTCAGTGTGAACTATTCCCATGCCAAAGTCTGACCTTCAAACACAAGCTGTTCTGCTATTAAAGTCACTTATTTTTAATACAGCAAGTATGTTTTTCACTCTTGTGGTAGTAAATAGATGTGTATCTATAAAGAGTTGCCAAACATTAATCTCTGAGATAAAATAAGTCACAAAACAGAGCCCTGTTGAAGAAAATTTTAAAACACACATGCAAGTGAATGGAAAGAGTTAACATGGGCCCGATGGAAATTTTCCGTTTCCAAGCACCAGTTATTCTGTCCTAAGAAAGAAGTTTATTTCCTTGCTGGTTCTGTACTCATCTGAGTTCAGCCACAGTGATGTGAATGGCTGTTTTCTCATATGTGTGGGTTGCAGTCACACATTGACTCTACTCAGTCAAGCCTCGATGCAGCTGAACAAGGAGATTGCTCAACCCCATTCTCCTATCATGTATTGCAAAGGAGGTGCCAATGTGGGGGTAGTGAGCCCAGCTCTACCACACTCAAAGGAGCAGCACATTCAAGCTGACAAACTGTTCATGGAAAAGTAACCTGTGAGTAACTGTACTCCATGCATGATGCAAGCTAAGGCCATCAAACAGAGGAAAATCCTAAGCAGAGAGGGCATTTGCCTTGCCACTCTTTGACTGAAAGAGGAACATTGCAATTCCCAGCTTGAGAGAGCCAGCAGGAAAATTGTTGACTGACATAAGTTGAGGCAGCCAGCTGAACCTGGAAGAACCCAGGCAGAAGAAAAAAAAAAAAGAAAAAGAAAAAAGCTGCTCTTGCAGCTGTTCAAGGCACCACAGGAATGAATGTCATATGGGGTCACAAAGCTGCCTACAGGTGTCATCTCCAGGCAGTCACCCAAGAAAGAGCAGCTCCTTGTACACACAGAAGAAACAATTTCTATATCACCTCCTCCATTCTTGATGTTCTTATGCTTCACAGTGGGTCAAGACAGACTTGCTGGAGGTTTTCACCTCATGTCTTTCAGCCCACTTCTCTGCTGCCACAGTCTCCTGCCCAAGTCACACCATTACAATTATTAACACCTAATGCTGGAGTCTCTTGTGCGACTGTGGAAGCCCTGGATGACCAGTGAACTTCTGATCTAGTCCTGAATACATAGCCGCTAAGATACTCAGCTATTTGCTTTTTCTAAGTTTTCTGAATGCCTAGATTTGATAGAAGGGTAGAACAGATTCTTGCCATAGGATTTTTTTTAAATGCACTGCAATACTAAAAAAAAGTGGGAATTTTGTAACCATTGTCTATTAACTGCAGTGAGAATTACTGCACTTTAGTTATCTAGGTTAAAAATTACTTCACAGAAGGCCCAAGAGAGAAGTGGCTGCCAAGACTCTTAATGCTGGTACATTCTTGACTCATATGACTGTTCAACTGAATTATTCCTTTCAAACTGCTCTTTTCACTGATAATGCACAACAGCATTGTGTATTACCTGTGCTATTAAAAATTTCAAATATTAGAAGGTAACATGTCCCTAAATATTACTGGAAAACTTGTCTCTGAAAATAATACCATAATAAGAAGTAATCTTCACTTCTATAGCACCTTTCATCTCAGAGCATTTTGCAAGTAATAAGTGAGTTTGAATCATGTAGCAGGTAAGAGAGGCAAAAAAATACTTAAGCTGCCTACTACCATTGCCTTCCTAGAAGATGAACCCCATAGACATTGTTGTGATTTTTTTCACTTGGAGTTTCTCTGAGGAGAGAGCATTAGAGGCATCCAAAGCTTCCCAAAATTATTTAGACCAGAAATGGGAACAGGCTGGTCTGGGTCAATTCTCCCAGTGTCCCTTCCCCAAACAACAATGCCAACCTTGATGTCTCTACTGGCTCTCTGGAAGGCAAATAAGAAACTGGACAGACTGAAGACCATTCATTAATTCAACTAAACCCCACAACTAACCAACCACCCAAATAAATTCTGATTAGAAAAACACTGCAACATTACTGTGATGTAACACATCTGTGTGTCCTCACTCCACCAATGTTTGGAGCTCTCTCACAAGATATGCACAAGGTCTCTGTGACTCAATCTTCTCAGTTCTTAAAAAAACCATAAATACAAGACTGGACTAAGCATTTCAGCCCAAAGGAATGTCTGCTTGTCATGAAAGTCAGAAGAAATAATGAAAAATAACATTAAGATGGTAAGTAATTCTGAAATGCGTCTCTCAAGCAGGAAGAAATGACAGGATGTGATTACAAATTTGTGATCTACACCAGAACACTTAAACACACTTTCAAAACAAAAGACCTAACTAGGCAGGATTCAAAATGTAGGGTGTAATTATAAACCTAAAACTTCTAGTTGCAGCAATTACCTCTTCTTTTTAGCCCCAAATCAAACAATACCTGATTTTAAATGAGGCACAGTTTTCTCTGAAATGTTCCATGTTGTCAGTTCAGTAAGATGACAAATGTAAAAAACCCACATGCACAGTAAGTGAACATATGCAATATGCATTTTTAAAAACATTATGTTTTTAAATTATAATGGCCAAATTTCAGTGTCATTTTATAAAATATCCTGCATCTTGACTAATAATATGCTTAACCAGTGCCACCTATTGGTTTAACAATAACACCCAAACAATACAAAAAGAGAAAGAGTTGGCTAGTAAAATCAGAGCAGTCCAAACCAATGTTAAAATACAGAATTTAAGGTAAACATCAGTATTAAACTAATATAATAGAAGGGAAAAAGTGGTTCCTATATCTAAATATCAAGATTCAAATTTTCATTATTCACACAGTTGTCTTCCCAATTTAAGACAGATGTTGGTTTCTGACAGTTCTATTTTGTGTGCAACATGCTTATTTGAAACAAATTTGGAATTGGATTTAGAAGTTGGTCAAGTTAATGGAAAGAGCTGCTAACCTCAGCAGATGTTAAATGAAGTTCTACATTTGGTATTATTGAAAGCCTGTATCTTTGGATACCTTACTGACTTCCACAGTCTGCATGAAATCTCTCAATCCATAAATAAATCAACCAGTAAATCAACAGTTCATATTCTTGTGTCACTCTAGTGGGGATGATACGATGAGGACTGAAGCAGAATTTTATCTCACAATGTGGCCTAATTAACTAACCTCACATTACCCCTTGGGAACACAGCACCCTTATATATAGATGTCCATAAATAAACCAAGAAGAGTTAGGTTGACCTAGCTTTCCCAAGCCTGTATATTCTCCCTAGACTGCTGCTTGGGTGCACAGGTGTCCTTGTGTGCCCTGACCATGATTTGTGGCAAACACAAAACTGCAAATGCATCTGCACACAAATGCCACAAACAGGAGCTCCAGTGACACTGCAGGTTGAAGGCAGAATCTCTACAGGGGGAGAGCAGAGCTTTTTGCGCTCTGAAAACTGTGCAACTGGAAGCATTCAAAAAAAGTCTAATTCTTTCATTATTGTCATACAATTAAATGATGTGGCAGGAGAAACTGAAGTCACAGCACATTTAGAAACACCAAAACCAAGTCTGAAAATTATTTCTGCAGAACTCCAAAGGTTATGAAAAAAAAGCACTGGAAAACAACAAGGCCTATTAGGACAAAAATTTGCTACTATGATAAAAATTAATATGGAAGAACAACTTCTTATGAAATCTAAAGGAGTCTGACTGAATTGCAGAAAAATGAATAACAGAGGACAGAAATAAGGGCCAGTGCAGTAACAAAGTTATGGGCAGAAATCCCACTGATTCATTGAGAGATGTCAACTCACATTTCAAAACGTATGGAATGTCCCAGAAAGCAGAAAAAAAAAGGCTTACAACACTGGAAAATGCTTTTAAAAATTAAGTTGTGTACTGCAATAGCTTTTCTACTTTTTTCTCACATCACTACACCAAAGAGAAAACCATCGGGGTGTGTTACAAAGGCACTTAAGGTCATGAGGCTGTAGCAGTCAATAAAGCAAAGGGATGTCAGATATTCTTCCTCATAATTGCAGGTTCAAGTGCTGGAAGAGAATGAAATAGTATGTTGTAGGCTTTGAGAAAGCATAAAGCAGAGCCCTAAAAAACCACAAGAAAATCAGTCTCATATAAGCACACACTTATTTCATGGTACAGTCTGGTACAGGACCATTAAATACATCTCATTTTGAAGATGATTCCAATAAACACATCTATGTGACTTTGCATCTGGCAGTACTGCAAAACAATGGAAGAGCTCTGCAAGCTGTTGGCTCCTGAGTAAAGTTGCCCTTCCCTTATCTAAATTTTCTACTTTAGGTGCACAAGCCACGGAGTTCCAATCCAGCTTGCATTATTCCTTAAGTTTGATGCAATACAGCCACAAGTTTGGGTTACTACAAAACTGATGAGGTTGGTTGGGCCAACTGGAAAAGCATGACTGATAAATGTAGCCTACTGTGTGGGCTTCCAGTGAAAGATGTGAAGACTTATGCCAGAAGATGACAAAGTCTCAAACCTGACACTTTTGGGTGTGCAGAAGCACCCACATAAGAATAAGAGTTGCTGCTTGCTATCAGTGCAGTAGATTTGCACCAATACAGTAGGAGTTTTCTTTGCAACAGATGTTTTTTCTTGATGCTAAATGGAGAGGATTAAATATCATCACTGAACAGTCAGAATAGCTCACGGCTGTTGTAGAAACTGTTATCAAAGGTGAATAAATGAAGTGACAACCCCAGCAAAGGAGAGCAGCTGCAAGAGGGCATTAAGCCCAGGACAATGGGACTACATGAGGGAGGGATGTCAGAAACTCAACTATGGCTTGCCTGAAGAAGAGGATCTCAATTGATTTTAAAGGACTTCTTCACTTACTGACAGACAATTTCAGCCTAGGTGTTAACACCCACTTAAAGGCCCTGCTTTTAAACTGAGAATTCCAGGTAGGGTCTGCACTGAAACTCATTCAACATGGCCAAATAATTTACAAAGCTGGCTCTTTGATGGATTATGTAATGTCTGAGAGGCAAACAGTGATTGACATGTAAAGGAAGAGGGATTTATCAGACCTTGTTCTCCTTACCCTTCCAATTCTAATGATTCATTTAAGCATTATTTTTAGTGAAGATTATATAACCCAGTCAAAAAGGCCATTTTTAATAAACGCTAAAATGTACCTGTATTTATCAATCAATTATTCTTCTGATGCCTTGATTTTCCTAGCTGTTGCTTTCTTGCTCTAGGTTTTATTTATTTCTTCTGCTTGCTAACCACATTTTGTTGATTATATGTAAAGGTAACAGCAAATTTGCAATTTAACCATTTTGAGAATTTAGTATTTGAAAAAGGACAACACATGTTCAAGTCACTTTGAGAAGAAGATGTAGTTGAAACAAGTAAGTTTAATTTCTCACAAATACCTTATACAAGTATGATACAGAAAATAACATTTAAAGAAAACTTCCTAATGGCATACCAGTTTCACTAATCAGTGACTGAAGTACAGAATGTTTCCCAGATTAGCCAGATTGACTTTCAAATTACTTTAGCCATCCACCCCAACTCTGTGCTCTTACTTTCCTGATAACAATACCCAATGAGTTATAATTACCTTTAAAGGAGGATGAAGACCTTCTGTGATGCTATGGTCTCAAAGGCAGTGTAAAATCTGGCTGAAAGGATGGACTTGACTTTATTTCCATTACTTGCACTGCTAGACACCATCAGTCTTTCTCAATGCCTGCAAAGGTATTTGTCCCTTGGCCACAAAATCAAGAAAAATTTATCTTTTATCTGCCACACCTACACACAGTTAAAGGCAACTGAATCTATAACTGGAAATTTTGTTTGAAACTATTTTGAATTTACATAATGACTGTGAGGAGCTGACTGGGGCATTAACATTTGAACAATATACCAGCAACGGAATGGCTTAATAAAATTATATAATATTATATATAGTTGATTATAGAAAGTGTAAAATAGAACATTTTTAATTAAAACAGATAGAGTATAAAGAGATTATTTGCATTTAAAAATTTTTAAAGGAGGAATACATGATGAACAGTGTTTTCTACATGTCTTCTGGTCTCTTTTTAAAAATATTCTTAACTCATTGACTGACATTAAACAAATCATTATGTAAATAAGAGAAATCCTGTAAATTAGTCTCCTCCTGCCATTCATATATAAACCACCAAAGCAAAAGCTGTAACACAAGCCATAACATTAATACACACTTCACAAATGCCTCATATTTAGAAAAGCTTCACCTGGAAAATACATCCATGTATTAGCAGACATACATCCATGAGAAAATTATCCTTACAGGAGTTTATTGACTTATATTATCTATCTTTTATACAGATGCTCAGATTGAGTTCCCAACATGGTAAAATAATGAGGAAGAAGAAACTAGATTTGAGAAATTTGTGAATAATTGTTGCAACAGCCCTCTTGTTGGAGGGTAGAAAGAAGCTAAGACACAGACTTCTTGTTTATCACAGCATGAAAAGGGCCCTGCTTTATTCCTCTTTACAGCTCAGCCATCCTAACTCCAATTATTCCCTGACTCTGGCTGCAGCAAACTCCTACTGTAGGTTTCCCTTGCAGTCTCTGGCTGCTGATTATTTCCTGCTAAGCTCTGACTGCAGGTATCAGTTTGCAGACTCTGAATGCAGGCTTGTACCCAGCTAGACTGTGACTGCAGGTTCCAACATCAGGCTCTAACTGCAGACCCAGACTGACCTCACAGCAGTGATTCTTGCTCTCTCTCATCCTTCTTCTTCATGCTCCTCCCATTCCTCCTTCTTCAGAGTCCCTCCTCATCAGCTAACCCACTCCCTTTTATCACACTTATCTTTATTGGATGTAGCTGTGACTCATCAGGGATGAGGCTGCATTGGGTAATAAACTCAGCTGTTACTTATCAGGGAAAAGGTCACCAGTATTCCCTTCTACAAATAATTACATTCACCACTTACTGAAACTCATTCTAAACCAGGAAGTTTTCAACAAATTTTTTACTTTTGCTAATTTTATTGACTATTGAGCTTATTTTGTGTCTGTATGCTGCTTGTAAGCATGACTATAGTGCTATTGAATGCATACCACTGCAGTATGCTCTACAGTCTTCTTTCCTGTGTATTTTCTTAACTGGTTTGGAGACAGCTCATGAAGAGTGAGGTAATCTGTCAGGTATGGCACAGGCATATACTCCTCCAAACAGGAAGACAGATCTGAAAGCCTCAAGAGGTCTCTTGCAGACCCTGTAGTCTGTGATTTGCACAACAAAAAATGGCTAATGACATGGCTGTCTAAGGTTGCTTGGACCTCTGTTACAGCCACACACCTGCTCTAGGTGGCATGTCATGGAACTCAATGGCACTAACTTTGCTTAGCCCAGATGGCTTAGTTCTTCATGATCCCATGTCAGAAATTACTTGCATTTCAAAGTAAATAATGATCAAATAAATAAACTTTGCTAGTGTTCTCCTTTCATATTAATGTTTTGTAAAACATTATTAGGTAAAGAGTAAATAAGAATTTCACAAACAACATTGCTATCATACATATAATAAGTATCTCAGCACTTGTTTCAGTTTGCAAATTCATAAAGCCTAGACGAGGCTGTGAAGGTACTCAATTGCAAGTAGGATGAAATGGGCTCTACTAATAAATATTTACAAGGGTTTATTCATACCACAGAGGAGTGTTACCATACTGAAGACTGCAGCTCTGCCACCCTAGGAAATGCTAGGAGCAGGCTGAACAAGTGTATTTGACAGGCTCTGACAGTTTGAAATTTGACCTGTTTTGCTATTTGATTGATACATACAACAGCATGAGTCTGGATTAAGTTCATTGTGGAGGTTCTGCCATTTGCTAGTCTTTCCAGTGTCTGACAGGAAGTGTATTTTGAACACTGATAAATCTAGTCTGTAAGGGTGACTTTTTCTCTAGATGCATATTCTGCACAAGAATGACAGTAGCTCCTCAGGCCTAAGGTCTGTCCAGCACAGTGTCCTGCCTTCAACAGAGGGCAGTAACAGGTGGTGATAGAGCAAGTTTAAGACCAGGTCAAAAATAGATGGAGCCATTTAATTATGGTGGTGATGAGGAGGCTTATAAAAGTTGCATTTGGTACATGGCCTCCTTAGCCAGTACAGCAGCATGCACATGGTATGTTGCACTGGTTTGGACCTTTTTACTATTTACTCTGCTACACTGCTTGTTTTCAACTGCCTGCGATTTAGCCCTACTCCCCTTTTTGACTACAGATTTTGTAAGTAAAAACTCTCTGATACAAACCCTATATTCATAAGAGTAGTGTCAGGCCTTATTTTAGAGAAGCACTGACACAACCATGATTAAATTGTGTTCTCTAATTCTATCTATTATTATCCTTCTTTAATTAAAATTCCAGTAAAGGGATAAAGCAGTTTTCTTGAACAGTGCTGCCTGTATTAAAATCTGCCAGAGTTCTTTGTAATCCATGCACATGACTATTTATGATATTATATTTATATCTACCGCCTTCAATATATTAAAACCTTAAATTACTGTAGGTGGATACTACTAATGTATTATTACCGCAGCCTCAAAGGATATCGCATCACAAAATTCTCTTTCAGCTGCTAAACTCAAAGAAATTTCATTTGTTTTAGATGAGAAAATTAGAAGTTTAGTAACTCCTTGAATTTTTCTTTATATATTTTAAAATTCTCCAAACAAAACTTAAAGTCTAATGTAGGATTTTCTCTTGCGTGTTAACAAATCTGTGGACACATGCCCACACAGTCAGATATGCAAGTTTCTTAAGAGGAATTATTTTGCTGCATAAGCTTAGAGATAGGATGCCAAGTTATGCAGTTATGTACCTTCTGTACTACACTGCTCTTATGTGATTACACAAATCCCACCACAGAATACACGTGGCCTCTTTGAAACACAGCCTTGGAAATCCTCTTCAGCTTGCTGCCCAGCAGACTGTTGCTCAGCTGAGAGGTCAACCCACTGCCCTTGAGCAGGCAGAAAAGAAGCTCCCCTGTCTTGATCAGGGAAGGCACTGGGACACTGTCTGCTTAGTGCTGTCTCTCATTTAAAGGTCTCATCCCTTGCTGAGGGAGCAGTTCACAATAAGAACACAGTTCAACACCATTGCTGTTCATCATCTAACACATTATTTGAGAAATTAATATCATATGGAATTTGCACACTTGTTTCATTGTTCCTCACTGTATTTAGAAACTTTGTCAAGGATCTAGAAGCTCCCCTTCATCACTGTCCCCAAGAATGAGGCATGCTCTAGAATGCAAATACATCTGAAGAAATAAAGCAACATTTGCCAAGTTAGAAAGAAGGAAAAAAGGAAGAAATGGTAGGTTCTGCTTTGTTTTAATATTATTTCTTCAACACTATGAAAAGCAGTCATACTCCTCTGTAATGATGTGAATAGCATTCAAGAAAATCTAGGCAGCTCTTCAGTATTGCTAGAAATACAACCTTGAGTGATACCCTCTGAACATACTCAGTTCTCACAAGAGAACTGAGCACTACCAACAAGTTTGAATATAGTCTGTGACAGTGTGATTTGAGTGTCACACATCCATTTACCATCCTACACCCTTTAGAGTATTTTATGTAATTTATGTATATGTGTGCATAAGTGTATACAGACAACTACAGATATACAAAATTACAGAAAATTACAATTTTAGTATTTTTAATATTAAAAATAATGGAGATGTGGTCAGAAATTTCAAGTAGATAGTGTAAATACTTAATCCATTGGAAGCTGACAACTCCAGATGTTGCTACCAGGAAGATGACTGAGTTTCAGGTGATTTTGCTTATTTCTCAACATTAAGAAACCACAAACCCAACAAATTGCACAGCTTGCTCTTTTACTAAAATACATCCACCCAACACCTCTTGATTATAGTATTGTTGCCAAATGCACATCCTACCTTTTGAGTACATGAATGAAAATTTTGTTGAAAATGAACCAAAAGTTCTCAGAGTTGCAATTTGCATATTTGGTACATTTAGAGCAAATCCTTAGCCCAATCCACAGGCTACATAAGCAAAAACCCGCATGAAGAACAGGAGGACATGAAGAGCAGTTCTTTTCATACGGATTGTCAAGTTATTACGATTTTCCGAGTTTATCTGTGTGCAAGAATAACAAGAACAAAAGCTTGAGGATCCACTTAGCAAAAAACTATCTTGTAGTGGTTGGTCCTGCCTTGCAAAAAAAGTTAAAGCCTACATAATACTTGGTCATACAGTCTCAAGTAAAGTCAGATCTTACTTTTTGCTCAACCACACCAACAAGAGTTGTTTCATAGCACAAGAGAAAAGAGAAGAGGGAAAATTATACACAGAAGCATAAGTACTAAAATGGCAGGTTTCTTTCCTACTTAATAAACTGGTGGTACCTCTAAACTCTGAAATAAGGATGACCTCCTGAAATTAGACATATTTCAAGTCAAGGTTCACACCAAACCTGGGTACCTGAATGATTTTGCTCCCCCAGACTCTGAGATACTTTATCTCTAAAACTACTGAACTCCTTTTTTTTTTTTTTTTTTCCCCAAGTGGTAGCTTGATTTTTGACTCTTAAACACTACAGTGATGTGTGTCACACAAAGCCATAAATAGGTACAAAATTAGGTAACCAGAACTAACATTTAGCACAAAAAAAAGTCCTGGAATTATTTGTCTCCACATCTCCGCAACACCTCCTTTGCAATTTCATACACTTGAACATCTGTGGTTTTCTTTAGCTAAGGAATAAATTCCACTCAGATTATATAAAATTGTCTTTATAAAAAGATCTTCATGTAACGTATCCAAGTAGGGACACCATATGGTATTCTGGGACCGGTCAGAACGGACCATCATTAACTAAGCATTATTCTGGCTTTTGAATATCTTTCCACTGTAACATTTCCTCAATTATCTTTTCCTTAAGGAAAACAATATTTCAGGTAAAAATAACAGACCTCAAACATGCTAAGGGTGCCAGATTATGCCTTTCTGTTATCACATATGGCAATAACTTTGTAATTAAAGAAATCATAATTCTTCATTTGTTTTATCTACCATCATGTTCTAAACTACAAATTCACATGACTTTTTTTTCTTTCACATGTACATCAACATAGATAAACCACGTGTAATTCCTGCAAAGTAGCCTACAACAACAGGTCCAAATGAAAACATTGGTAAGACCTGTTTGTGCAGTCATTGTGGAATTCTTCTCTAGTCAGCAAAACGAACTGCTGGTGGCAATTTTCCTTTACATATCATGAGAATATAAGTAAATTTGACATTGAACACTTATACTTCACTAGAATTGAGTGGTTTTCAAATTAATACAACATTCTGGATGATGTATGTCAATGGAAATACACTAAGGTGAAAAACTGAATAATAAATCAAGAAAACTCAAAGTCATTCAATAGCATAAGACAAGAAAGCCTCACTCCAGCAATTCGTGGGGGAAGCTGGTGAAGTTCCAGCTGTACAGGTTGGTTTATACTGTGCTTGTACAATGGAATCATTAAAGTGGTGGTAATGTCAGTAGTATCTTCTAATAGAATAAAGTTTTAATTTTATATTTCTCCATGTATACATACGACTTCATACTTAAGATTGTTAGTCATGTCAAAAGTAGTAGTTGGTTTAACAGTTTTAAAAAATGGTACTAGAGGCACAGAAACCATGAGTAATTAAACAGGGCTGTTAAAACAAAGCTTGTTTGTGATCTCATTAAAGTTGTTTGTTTGTGCAGCAGAGGCTATTAATAGGCTAAAAATGGCTAAAAACTATTAACTGTAATAGTAACAGCAATCCAGTGCTGGAACTTAGGGAATATGCAAAGGTGCTGCTCAGAGGAGAGTGCAGTATGTAGTTGAAAGAGTGGCTGGGAAAAGGATCATTACCAAGTACTAAGTGCAACCCTATTTACACTTAGAGATAAGGCTGGCTAACACCACTGTGTCAGGACAGGCTCTATATAGAGGTATTATCATCCTGTCTGCAGTGGAACCACCTGTGTGTAGGGTTTGGCTTCATACACATCCCTTGTCAGTGCATTCATTTATTTCTACTTATTACTAAGGCATCTTCACAACTAAAACTCCAAGAGCTCAGAGTAAAAGAAATATTCATGTCTTAACTAATTGAAGCAATAACAAAACTTTAAGTCAAACTAGCTGAGGGCTGATTTCCCCACTCTCAGAATAACCAATAAGATTTAAAATGTTCAGAGTTTTGACTGCTTGTTCCAATTCACTGGATTTCATTTTCAAGACAAATTCCTAACTCCATTTTAGGTACCAGTTTCAATGAGAGCTCGTACTATTACCTTATACCACCACATAACTTCTTGAAACAGACAACTTTGGAATTCATAATTTTCTGTTTGAAGTAGTGACAAGAATTATTGGAACCTATGTTCTGAACCTATATAGGGCCGATAATGTAATGGAACCATATGGGAGTTTATTTTTTCACATTAACTGTATTAATGGCAGGCATCTACACAGGCGCTACTGGGTAGCAGAAAAACTGTCATTAACTGACTTGCTGTTAACAGTTCACACATTTCTACATGGAACAGTAAAGCACTTACAACAATCAGGCAAATATGATTTACTTATCACTTTGAAGTAATGAAAATATCTTGAGAAAACCAAAACCAATAAAAATCTTCAACCTCTCTTAGCCAAAATGCCTATTTAAATGCATATTCAAAATATTCCTGATTGCTTATGCCTATGGAAATGTGAAAACAGATTTCTTTATATTCAAATAATAGAGCAACTTCCATGTTTCTAAAGATCTGGACATTTTCAGTGGTATGGAGATGGATTAATTGATATCAACAACTTGACCAAGACAATACTGCTAACTACTAGGGGAAAATACAATTTCATTTATCTACAAAATTTCCTCTAGAAAATGAGACTACAAAATGAAGCAATCTTGCTCCTACCACCCATGCTCACTGTCTCCACTTGTTCTTTTTAGGGACGTCAAGTTAAGAAATTTTTCAAATAACCACTTGCCTAGTTGCATAATAAAAACATAATGTATTTCAGTCATACTAAAGTATATTTATAAAGAACAGACCAAACACTGATTACCAGAGTTCTCCCCTACAAACTTACTAAATATAATTCAAGAAAACTTCTTTTAGGTTTGTACACTTTCAATGATAAATTTCTCTTGTGACTGCTAGCAGGATTAATCTCTACACTTGGACCACAGTCCAAGTCTAACTTTATGAGTCTGGGGGCTCCCTGCCCTTTTCAGCAATGCTCTGCATCGAGAAGAACGAGTATAAACTGTAGTGATATGCTGAAAATTAAAAAGAGAGGCCTTAGTCATGCAAATATAAATCGTAGTTGGGGGCTTGAATGTGTTAGAAGGTTTACTGAGTAGGGATACTTCCACCTTTTCATCCAGAATTTTTGTACCATGAACTTTTTCAAGTGTTTTACCAACAACAGTTTCATTTCAAAGTACTTTACTGGATGATGTGTAAACCCCATTGTAGGCAAATTTCTTGTTTATTCACATTTCCTTTTTCAAAAGTCACACTCAGTCAGTAATACTTCAACAACAGTGCTTTCATCAATAAGTAGTAATTGTTTCTTGCCATTAAGAGTCCTTATATGTTCGTAAACAAAACCTGTAACCACTCTGAAATTTTGGTCCCCTACTATAATTTTTAAAAGCAGGAGCAACGTCACAGATAAAATATTTGTCATGAGGAGTATTAATCATTGTGACTATGTGAGACTACAAGAAATATAATTGTAAACAATCCTAAAATACTGGAATTGTTTTCTTTCAGTGCTGGGATTTTTAAAAAGCTGATATTTTCAAATTACAACTCCAGGGTAAAATCCTGGAAATGGATCTATATGACTTTAAATCTCAACTTTTAGAATGAGTTTAGTGGGTTTTCTATTTTAGCAAATATCTAGCTAACATACCAAGCTACCCTAAATGCCATTCACATCAAATGCAGAGGCTTTAGCAGCTTTCCAGTTAAGGCAATGCTGGCAGAAATCCATTTCTAATGAGTAACGTATCTTCTAAAAATCTACAGTAATTTTCTTTCAGAGCCAAATAGATTTTTTTCCAATTATCACTATTTTTATATCTCTTTGCTTAGATTGCAGCAATAAACTGCAAACATCTTCATGCTCTTCTTAAAGAATGTCATCTTTTTAAACAAACAGGGATGTTGAATATGAGAGCTGAGAGCTTCCTTGTGTTGAAAGTAAGAAGTGCTGGAGGTGTGGGAATTCTTCAAAGCAGCACTATGCCCAGTTTTGTTTTTTTTCTTGTGAGCACTATTTCTCATACTCCCGTAAGTATTCGTGCCAAGACAATTTTCACTTCAAAGTTCAAACTGTTTTGTCGTTTCAGGCATGATTTTCAGATCTCTGATGTTTGTATAGAAGGTGACAGTATTGTTGAATTACAAGTGTTGGGGGGAAGGTAGTGGGTGGTGGTGTGAAAGCTAATTGTGAATACAGTAGACTCATTTTTTACAGACAAGTAACGTCATAAGTGTGAACGCTTAATTTATTATTTCCGTGCTTCAAGTGGGAATATGCTTCAGCAACTCCTATCTTACAAGTGGGAATGACACCTCCTGAATGTATGCAAATTCCTCGAATCAAAGGGTAATTTTAAAAATAGACTTTAAACAGCAGGATGCCTAATTAATTCAGATACTGAGTATATGACCCCGCCTTTACTAAGCTAAAACTGCAGTTCTCAAGGCATACTTCCTTGGAAGCAGGGTATAGCCGGGATCAAAGGATCACCTTAGCTGGAACCTCAGCCGGCTAAGACCTGCTTTCAGTGTGCTATGAAATCTATCGGAAACTCTTATTAACCATACCCCCCAGGAGGGCTCTTCAAAACATCCCACTCGAAAAAGCCTCCCCTTCCCTAGAAGGTAGCCCGTGTTTCCAGACCCCCGTGTGCCCTGCAGCTCCGACGGCGTAAAAATAAGAGGATGCCTCGCGTCCCGGTGCCTTTCAGGCGTGTCATTTACGGACATAAAACTTAAGGAGCGGAGTACCCCGGTGCCTCCGAGCCCCTCTCCGAGCTCGTACACCCACACCCGGCAAAGCCCGCCCCACAACTCAGCGGCCGCCTCGCCTCGCGCCCCACACCGCCCGCCCCCGACCCGGCGCCCCACACCGCGCCCGGGCGGAGGGGCCCTGGCC
>VWYP01016326.1:265352-283056 GCA_013400435.1 Pycnonotus jocosus
GGCAGCACGGCGGAGAGGAGGGGCTGGGGGTGCAGGGGCGGGGGGGGCACGGGGCTGCAAGACAGCCTGATGGGTGTGTTGGCCGTGAGAATCCCTTCTGGGGAGGAGGATGGAGACTCCGACAGAGGGATTTGTCACTCTGCAGGTGTTTGTCCGTGTTTGAAAGGCTGGAGACAAAAGTCTAACGTGGGTGGTATTTATATATTTTATGTGCTGCAACTGATACAAAGCTGTTTTGTGTGTTTCCAGATATATGTTACAGTATTTACAGTGTATACGAAACAATCTTACTGTGTTTTGAAACGCAGTACTTAAGACTGTACTCGGTTGCGTTACACCCCTGCGCTGCCGTGGTCCCAGCCGGACGAGTTGCCCGCTGTGACAGCAGTAGGGGAGCCTGAGCTGGCTTTCACGGAGGCAATGCTACTAAAGTGGGCGAAAGCAAACTGCTCAGCTCTGTTTCAGAAACGAAGGTGACAGCCATATGGGTTCCTTAAGTACTGATGAGCAGATTAGTTTAAAAAAATCCTCATTTCTTAAAGAAATATGGCTTATGCAGAATTGCATCCCGTATGTATTCGTGTGTGAGTATAAGGGAGTAAAACCAGTTTTCTTGCTGTTGCTTTGTTAGTTCTGCACTCCATAAATTTTGGGCTGATTTCCAACAAATGAAACAGAGGGTATATTTTGAGGTATTAGTTCTCGAAGAAAGAACATTCCTCTAAGTTTATGAACATAGCTGGGGAGGGGAGAATGTGCTTATGTGCAAAAAGAAAAAAATTATGCAGCATATATTTCAACGATTAATGTTGAAATGTCAGCATTAGGCAGAAGAGTTGTGGGACTGTTGGGAGCTGAATGTCCAGGAATTGGAAAAATTGCACTTTTAATCCAGATGTATTCCCGTAGGATTCAGCAGTGTCCAATAAGGAGGTAATCTCACTTGAAGCCTGTCATGGTAGACATGCATATTTATCTTCTCTCTGGATTCTCTGATGCTCTGTTTAAGAGAAGCCTGAAGCTTTGGTATACTTTGGTTTAAAAATCTGACTGTCATGAGATGCAATTCCCTAGGAAATGAGGCTTCATATATGTCATTGCCTACAAAACTCTTGGTCTTATTTGCACTTCCCTTAGCCTTTGTGTAGCCAATATGATTAGGCATGCCTTTTTCTGGCTGGTGTCATGAACAGGTAATTTCTCTAATATAGAGATGAAAAGCAGCTCCTTGAGGCTGCAGACAGTTAATGAGTGCACAAAGGAAGTGATTTATAGTGTGAGCTATGTCTTACGTACTTTGCTGAGACTCTCAGCTCGGCTATCTCCTTTGCTTCTCCCTCATAAACTGCTAGGCAGTTTTTAAGTAGGAAATTGCTTGTGGAAGCAGCTCCTGGTGAGGATGCAGGGACTATCACTTCATATTGCTGCTGGCTTAGTGTTATCATCATTTTCTCAGACAGCTTCTTTGGAAGATGAGGCTCATTGATCTACCCCTTTACCATGCCAGCCATAATGCAGTGGGTTTTTGAGACTGTTTTTGGTAGTCATCTTTACCAAGTTGAAAACTTGAGTTTGCATAATTTGAATTATTTTGAAATTTTGTCTTTGACAGCATTGATAACAACATCAGCTTTTAACTGAATGTATTGTTTCATGAACGCAGGCCAAATGAAATGGGACCAGGCGTATCGCTTCCAGCTGTTCACCCTGTCTGTTTGTTGCCTGGCTGATGCTGTGCTGGTGGCAGGCATAGCTGTGTTGCATATGAAGCAGGTAGTCCGTGCAGCTTGCAGGCTGCCACTGTGCAGCTCAGAACTTGTGCTGATCTATATTACTGTTTTGATTTGTGCACTGGATTGCCTTTATGCATGACTCAGCTTCCTGTCACGGTAGCTGCCACCTCTGTGAAAGCTGAAATGGACAGATGCCTCAGAGTGGTAATCTCCTCTGCTGCCCAGCTTCAATCTGTTTGTGTTTGGGGCTCAATGTCCTAAGCTTTAGCACCTGTGAATATAAAACGCTGGGAATGAAGTACAGTGAGGCTGAAATGGAGAGGATAAAGAAATGACTACAGAGAAATGAATTTATTGCTTTACCTAAGACTTTATCAGTATGAAAGCACTCTAGGTGAACTCAGCTGGGAGATTAGTAGCTTTTCTTAAATTAAAAATAATTATTTTGTTAATTCAAAAAATTAAAACAATATCAAAAAACATGATGTAAATCAAAATAAAAATCATATCTAGGGTTCTTCTATGTTTGTTATAAGCATATAGTGAAATGACCCTATTTCATATTGAATAACAATTTTTTTGAATTGTTTGTTTAAAATTTTTATGTTAGAATCAGTGTCTGTGATTAAGTCCCCACACTGGTTATATGGAGGCCACCTGGGCAGACGTTCTTGTCCTGTGGAAGATGGTAGAGCATTGCCTGAAGACATGAACCTCAAACTTTCACCTTGACTTTATTGTACTTACAGCAGATCTACAGTGTCTCTCATTAAAATTAGTGCAGGAAGTACCCTTGTGTCAAACAGGAGTAAAACCAGATCTATAATTCTGCAAGTCACTTCATATAAACATGGTTTGATCATGAAAAACAACAAATCTGCATAGTAGCAGGGAATCTTTCCACATATGCACTTGGTGTATGTTTTTTTCCCTTTCAACATAACGTTTCTTGATTATCCTTCTGTCCTTATTTGCTCCAAATTAAGTTGCATTTAAATGAAGCTACAGAATTCATTCCTTGGTAAAACACATGAGTGAAGTCTAGTTATTCCTGATGGCCTGATGCTGCTGTAATTCAAATAGAGTAGTGCTTTTTTTCTTGAGTAGTCCCACAGGAAATGGTAAGACACTGAAGGTAGGAAGAACACTTCAGTAGTCCTGATTCACATCCTTGTTTGGCTTAAACCCAGCATGATAAGGGTTTGCAAATTAAAACCAGCTCTCTGAGTCAAGTTATCTAAAAATGAGCATTACCAGATCAGTTCTACTGTGTTGAAGAGCTTGGGAAGTAACCTGAGTGATATACTACAGGTTCTGTGATGCAAACTTAACTATGAGAAACACTTACTCTGTCTGCAAGCTAAATTTGAGTTCTTCTTCATATGTGTTCTCATACTTCAATATATATTGTGAGGTATGCAAAAGCACTTGGTAGTATTTCAGTTTCAGTCTCACTGCTATCAATGGAGACAGGCTCAGTACTTCTGTTTGAAGGCATACCTGTAGCAGACACTTTTGGAAAACCTATACCAAGTATGTGACAGGGTCACAATAGTTGAGGGGTTTTATTTATATCTTTCAAGTAAAGTTTTTTGCTGTGCACTAAAATACAGACACTGTGGTATATATCTGAAATACCCATCAGTTCTCCTCAGATATCTAGAGCTTGATTCTACCAGGGGCTGCATGTGCAACCTTGCTATTGTCTTCATTCCAAACCAGTAATTATTTGCAGGAGTTGGGAAGGCAAAGTTTTAAGATCAGGTCAAAAATCAAGGTTTAGGGGTCAGCAAATTGACCTGCATCTCACCTTTTGCGTAGAAATTAAAATACTCCTGTGTAGAGTTACATCATCTGATGAAATAGTAACTCAGAGCTGAGTGTTACTTTGCTGCTCCCTAGCAAGCTGGCCCAGTTTTACGAGCAGGCGACAAAGGCAGTTGCCTAGAGCGACAGACAAAAGGAGGCAATAAAATCACATTCTAAGCAAGAATGAGACCCTGTGACTCTGTGCCTGTTTTTGGCAGCTTAATGAGGACTCAGTGCATTCCCCAGGCACCATTCGCCTCAAGGTGCTGATGTGCTGAGACTGAGCAAGCTCCTTACTACAGGAGCCTCAGTCATGGTTGTCTGAACATCCCATCTATTTGTGCTTGTCTCTGCTTCAACTTGCTGCTGCTGAAACTAAGTGAAGAAACTTCATATGCTCGTCCTCTGCTCCTTTTTCTTGACAGTGCTGTATTACTTTTGCCAAAATGGTTGGATTGACAGGAGAGCAATGACAGCTGTGCTAGAGACTAGAGAGCTCACAAAATTCATGCTTCACTAAAAATCCCCTTGTTATTATTAGCCTTGCAAATTAGGAATGACAGGCTGCTGAGACTTACTGAGTTTATATTTATGTCAAGAAACTGATTGCAAGAAATAAGACATGTCTTAGTAAATCCTACATGGGTACTGGATTGCTATACGGACCTTTTGCAGCCATCTCAGGGTTCAATTAACACTGCTTGATGTAGGCTTCCATTTCCACTCAGTTTTGAGTGCTAAAAATGTTTCCTTCCTTTGCTCCACTGCTTGTGCTCTGGCACCTCTAGACTTCTGGGATGGATCTCTTTCATGCTGTGAATAGGTTGCTGTATCAGGCTTTGCTAATAGACTCAGCAGAGACATTGGTATCACTGACCACATGGTTAACAAGCTGTAACAGAGAACCTGTCTGGAATGACAGTCGTTGTGCCCTACTGCTTTTTAGAGGAGCTGCTTGGAGCAGCAGAGATTTGTGAGCTGACTGCAGGGACTGAGGTGACACTGTATTGGTTTGCTTTAGGTTCACAGCTGGCTTCTTGTGCCATCCAAAGGCATGCACTGAAAGCATTGCTAGGTCAGCCTTCACTGCACATCAAGATCTGTAATAGAAAGAATGGAAATGTGTATGGATTACAAGAAAAGAGAGTCTAGTCTCATCAGAAGTAATAAGAATTTGGAAAACATACTACATTTCATTAGACTTTGCAACATTAGTCAATCAATGTGTCATCAAAAGGAGATTTATGGGAGGCAGATTATCCCACATTGACCCACTGGAATGTTCTTACGCTTTGTAACGCCTACATTACTTCATCTAAAAGAGGATGCTAAACTTGAGTCTCAAAAAACAGGGACAAGTTTGAGTTTCTGTATTTTTAATCCAGGAATACATTTTTCTTGTGGGTGAGCCTGTAATAAAATTCTGCTAACTTCTCTATGTTCTTTGCACAATTTCATAAAGACTTTTTTTTTTTTTCCCTTTTGCTATTTTGCTTTTGAATATACAGTAATGGGATATGTGTTAGGTTTTCAAATCACTTCACTTTCACAAATGCTAAGGAGAGGACTCCAGCCTAGAATATGATTTCCAAATATGGAGGGAATAAGAACAATCCTGGCTTTCAGGAGCTGTCAGGCAATGCGATTATGCACCTGTACAATACACAGACTATTTTGTATTTCAAGGAAAAGAGAGGGGTTAATACCTGTTTGGGTTTGTACCTTTGTAAGCACAACTGTTCTTCATTTCCACCTTCAAGTTCCAGTTATTTTATTTTAAATCTTGGCTCCTGGGAATCTGCCTTGTCCCCTGGCTTGACAACATACTGGAAATTGAAGAAGTCTGCACCCTGGGTTTGTTTGTTTAGGATTTTTTTGTGTGGATTTTTTTTTTAATTATCTCCTTTAGAAATATTCTGTTTTCTTTGAAACTGAACAAGGCAAACATAGCCTTTTCTCTAATGTTGTAAGTGGCTACAGCACATCTATAATTTTATCTCATCTCATGCTTGATTAAAAAGGTTTTTCAGACCTAAAATAACATGATTTTTTTTTGTTTGTGTGTTAGTTTCTACTGGAAGATTAAAGGAAGCTCTTTTAATTCATGCAGTGTTCTCTTGCACACATATGTACACTACCCAAGGATAGGTGCATACACACATGTACATACTCCAAAGACACACAAGAACATATGGATAACTAAATTCACATGGAGTATGCAGTAATAAGATTTCCATGTTAGTAATTCTAATTTTCCCACATACCTTTAAATTTTACTATGTTGCACATAAGCATTATAGCAATCTATAATTAACTGACCCAGTACTCTCTTTTACAATCCCTTTTTTATAACTCAGTGCAGAAGAGAGGGGTGTTCATTTAATGAACAATTTTGAGCTCTTTGTCAAGGTACGTTTGGAGGCACGCTTGCAGGTCACTGTGAAGACCCTGTTAGAAGCAGGTTTTTAACTTGTGAAATGTCCCATATAATTTCCTAAGTTAGTAAGTATATAGGCATTTCCATAAGCTGAGGAACACCAATGCCAGAGGAAGTTTCATGTTTCTTTATTGAGGCAAACTTGTTCCACTGAAGCACAGGAAAACTAACACCTAAAGTATCAATTAATTTTGGATGCCCTCTTTGAGATAGCAAGGACTGCATTTTTTCAGAGTAATTGGTATTAGATACTGAGATACAAGACATGATTTTTTATTAGCTTTGGTTGTAGCTGAGAGTGTTCACTGTTTTTGTATATCAACTTTAGGACTTCCAAGTCATGTCCCCAGAAAATAAAGAACCTAGAGTTAATGACCACCCCTGAAAATTTAAATTACTTAATTAGCATCGTAGGAAATCTGGGGTAGAAGCCAGGATGAAATGCCATTCCCTCCCCCTCTGCAATGTTAACTTAGCTGTGGAAGTGGTTCTTTCCTATAATTTCTTGCCTCATTCCTAACCTCAGCTAAAAATAAATTTGCAATCTGCTTTATTTTATGGTCCTGCATCATTCTTAAAGGTAGTTACAATAAAAAAGGCAAAATATGCTCCCAAGTGCTTTTAACCTACTCATTAAGCCACACCTTCCCCCCTTAGCCCACCCTCTGGGTCTTCTCACATACTTGGTCTGCTTCCCTAGGGATTTTATCCTACTCGACTCTCCATTTCTTTATCCCATTCTACTTGTCTCAACCAGTTTTTCATACATTTCCCAGATTCCTGTCCAGTGTGTTTGTCTCTTTCCATTGCTCAACACCTGTTTTCCCCCTTTTCTAGCTACAGGTCCTCTTTTTGTGCAATGTGAGTGTCCATCTGTTGTTCCTCCCCCTCCTTTCCCTCCCTTGTCCTCATTTTTTTGGCCAGCCACTCACTTTTAGTTCATCTCTCCCTGTGCTTTCTAGGGTTCATGCTTTCTCTTAGCTGTTTTGAGCTTCTCTCCTCCCCAGTTCTCTATTTTACTTCATTCTTCCCTTTCACCAAGGGCAATGGGGTGGCCCCTGCTCCTCCCTGACAGACACTTCTCCTAGGACAGTGAAAAGGAGCTTTAGTCATCTAGAATATGTACTGGTAGTGGTGACAAGCATTCCCATACTGTGAGAACATTTGAGATGGACCTAAAGGCTTCTGGATCTAGAAGCTGCTTATGGCAACAAAGAGAAGCTGCTTATGGCATTGCACTCTCTGAGGAAATGCGTTTCAAATACAAACCAGAAAGTAAGGGAGAGGGAGGGACAGAAGGCTGAGATGTTTCTCTGAGAGTCTGTCCAAGTTTCTGTGTCACTGCTTTTGCATAGATTGTTGTGGCAAGGGATCTTGGAATCATATCTGAAACAGAAATTAGGGAGAGGCTGAGCCTAGGGAGTATGTAGATGTCTGCAGCTGAGTTGAGAGAGGCCCATCTGCTGTGCAGGGTTTCATGAGTGTTTTCTTCTTCTAAGTGAACTGTACCTACTGCACAAGTGGCAAGTCAATTTTAGATGCCTAAGTCAAAATATTCATGTTGCAAGGTTGTTGGTGAATAAAATTTAACAATCTGATTTTACATTTGTGTCTGTGTGTATATATTTATTTATTTCTGCACATTACAGGGAAAATAAAATCACTGCTCTCTGATGTGTTCATGCAAATAAAAAATGATGCCATTTACACTCCATTCTTAATGTGATTCTATGGGATTTATTGACATGGCAGTGTTATTTTAGAAATATGAAGACCTGGGGGAGTAGGATTATAATAACAACATTAATTTGTCTTTTTAGTGCTAAGAAAGAAATAAAGAAAAAAACCAAAAAAACTTGCTAAGTTTTGTTTAACCTGCAGGGGTTCTGGAAAAGCAGCTGTCCCTTTTTAAAATCTTATTTAGTATATGCCGTCATTTTTCATCTGGATCCTGAATTGATACTGCAGCTGTGCTGGAAGAAAAGGAAACTTCCACCTTTCCAAGTCCAGAACAATGTACTTAATCTTGGAGGCAAGCAGTGAGAAAAAAAGGGAGTGTCTTTACATGAATCTGAATATTCTGGCACAGAAGTGGTGGCAGTGGATTTCTGTGTCTAGTGTACTGTTGCTAATAGTGATTTCTGTAAGCTGATGGAGCACAGAGTACCTTATTACCAAATGTCTTCACAGACATGTTTTGCAATCATTGCCATGTCACAGTTGTACAGTGCTGTGCTCTGAAATGTTGTGAGGGCCCTTAGGCAGCCTCCATGTAAAAACATTTGCTGAAGCACCGTGAAGACAGCTATCATCATCCAAGGGTGAATTTTAATTCAAACTAATCTTTATCCACATAAAGAATTGGTCATTTGGTGCATTGCTTCAGTAAAATGATTTAAATTTTTTTTACAGAAGCAAGAATAATTTAGTCTATTCTTGGCAGTTAATCATATTTGCTGAGCTATTTAAATAATTCAGTAAGTCTCTTCCATGAGTTGTGCATTGCTTATTGTAGGGAATTACATCAGTCTGTCCTTTCATCAATGTAGGTGTGTATAAACCAGCAGATACAAAAATAGAATTATAGAATCATCAAGTTTANTCATTTGGTGCATTGCTTCAGTAAAATGATTTAAATTTTTTTTACAGAAGCAAGAATAATTTAGTCTATTCTTGGCAGTTAATCATATTTGCTGAGCTATTTAAATAATTCAGTAAGTCTCTTCCATGAGTTGTGCATTGCTTATTGTAGGGAATTACATCAGTCTGTCCTTTCATCAATGTAGGTGTGTATAAACCAGCAGATACAAAAATAGAATTATAGAATCATCAAGTTTGGAAGAGACCTTTAAGGTCAAGTCCAACCATACACCCAGCACTGCTCCAGTAACCCCTAAACCACATCAACCAGTGCCAGATCCAGATGTCTCTTGAACACTTCCAGGGATGTGACTCTACCACATCCATGGACAACCTATTGCAATGCCTCCCTACCCTAATAGTGAAACATGTTTTTTAATATCTAATCTGAATCTCCCCTGTCTCTGCTTAAGGTCATTTCCTCTAGTCCTCTCACTGCAGGTATGTTGGAAGATACCAGCCCCCACCTCACTACATCTCCTTTCAGGTGCTTGTAGAGAGCAAAGAGCTTCACCCTGAACTTCCTCCAGGTCAAACAAACCCAGCTCCTTCAGCTGTTCCTCACAGGACATGTTTTGTATTATGCAGAACAGCAAAAATGTTTCAGGGCTTCCAGCTCTACAGTCATTGAAGGTTGCTGAGATGATGGATGAGACGATGTACCAACCCCTTTTCTGCATCCATTTTTTTTGGAAGAGAATCTGCCTGTTTGGGCTGGATGGGAGCAGCAGCAGGCACCAGGAAAGACAAGTTCCTGGACACTCACTAGGTGCTTAACTCCAGGCACTAACCTCTGACTCAATCTTTGCCAAGTTCTCTGTGAGCAGGTAAGTGTGCTGAACATGCCATTGGATATTTCCTATGAGTTGAGCTGCCTGATGAGTGCAATCACTCAATTTTTAGTTTTTCTGTGTAAGAGAGTTGGCAGATGCTTTTCCAAGAGACACAGTTTTCTCTTTTTGTCTGGATGCCAACTGAAACCAGTTGGATGGCTTTAAATCTTTTATAAAAACAACTATGTAAAAGCTTTGCTTTAAGGTGTCCAACTACCCACAAAAAAGTCTAAAAATAATAAATTCCCTCTTCTTCAGAATTAGAGCTTGTTCTCCAGTAGGAGTGTGTGAAATTGCTTTATTAGCTTTTTTGTAGCTGCCTTCTATTGACAGAAGTGAGGCCTGAAGATGTAAAGGGAGAGTTCAGGCAAGTTTGGGGAACCCAACCCTCTGTTAAAAAAAATAATTAAAAGGAATCAAAGCAATTGAAAGCCTTTTATCACTCCCCTCCCCCAAACTGATTTGTTCATGAATGCACATAAAAATGTGGAAGATGAGGAGAAGTATCTTCCTTTGAGGATGTGAGTACTCATACCTGGTGATTTCCGTAGGAGACAGAGCACAGCTAGAACTTGGATGAAGCGAATACAGTTAAACAAATTATTAAATCCGAGGCAGGAAAATGATTCCCTTGAGGGCAGGCAGGGCGTTAAGTGTATTTACCCCACAAATTCTTACGCTTACAGTAATTTTGTGTCTTTGTAGTTCTGTATGCACTACAAAGCATGCAGGCTTCAGTTTGTTACTGGGTGTTGAAAAATGTGTTATGGTGTATAATAAATTACTGCTAAATAAAATGGTTTTCCTTTATGTTTTCTTTGCCCTAAGTATATGTTATGCATTCTCTTCAACTTGCTGATGGAATTTTCTACTGAATGAGGTATGGTCAAGGTGTCAGGACTTAACGTCAAGTGCTGTTAACATTTGCAATGACTAAAGAAGTTAATTAGGACTAGCTCATCTGAGAAATTTAAGGATATAATTCCAGGTGATCATGATGCATCTTTGGCTGCTGCTGAATCCTTAGTTCCATAATTGCTAATTTAGGTCATTCAGCCTTATGGTTTCTGAGAGCCTCCTTCCTTAGAAAATAATTCTTTCCAAGGATATACAGAAGCTAGGGAGTCAAAGCTGCAGCTGATGACCAAATAGGTTTAGCAATAAGTTTATATGCATCATTTCCTCATTAGTAAGCTGTGAGAGAGCTGAAATACAAGACAAGCAAAAGCTGTATTATCTCCTTGCCTCATGGGAGTGATGGAAGCATTAGAAATCATGAGAAAAACATAGGCATAAGACCCTCCAGGTTGCACTGGATTCTATTAGAAATTTCNTCTCTTGAACACTTCCAGGGATGTGACTCTACCACATCCATGGACAACCTATTGCAATGCCTCCCTACCCTAATAGTGAAACATGTTTTTTAATATCTAATCTGAATCTCCCCTGTCTCTGCTTAAGGTCATTTCCTCTAGTCCTCTCACTGCAGGTATGTTGGAAGATACCAGCCCCCACCTCACTACATCTCCTTTCAGGTGCTTGTAGAGAGCAAAGAGCTTCACCCTGAACTTCCTCCAGGTCAAACAAACCCAGCTCCTTCAGCTGTTCCTCACAGGACATGTTTTGTATTATGCAGAACAGCAAAAATGTTTCAGGGCTTCCAGCTCTACAGTCATTGAAGGTTGCTGAGATGATGGATGAGACGATGTACCAACCCCTTTTCTGCATCCATTTTTTTTGGAAGAGAATCTGCCTGTTTGGGCTGGATGGGAGCAGCAGCAGGCACCAGGAAAGACAAGTTCCTGGACACTCACTAGGTGCTTAACTCCAGGCACTAACCTCTGACTCAATCTTTGCCAAGTTCTCTGTGAGCAGGTAAGTGTGCTGAACATGCCATTGGATATTTCCTATGAGTTGAGCTGCCTGATGAGTGCAATCACTCAATTTTTAGTTTTTCTGTGTAAGAGAGTTGGCAGATGCTTTTCCAAGAGACACAGTTTTCTCTTTTTGTCTGGATGCCAACTGAAACCAGTTGGATGGCTTTAAATCTTTTATAAAAACAACTATGTAAAAGCTTTGCTTTAAGGTGTCCAACTACCCACAAAAAAGTCTAAAAATAATAAATTCCCTCTTCTTCAGAATTAGAGCTTGTTCTCCAGTAGGAGTGTGTGAAATTGCTTTATTAGCTTTTTTGTAGCTGCCTTCTATTGACAGAAGTGAGGCCTGAAGATGTAAAGGGAGAGTTCAGGCAAGTTTGGGGAACCCAACCCTCTGTTAAAAAAAATAATTAAAAGGAATCAAAGCAATTGAAAGCCTTTTATCACTCCCCTCCCCCAAACTGATTTGTTCATGAATGCACATAAAAATGTGGAAGATGAGGAGAAGTATCTTCCTTTGAGGATGTGAGTACTCATACCTGGTGATTTCCGTAGGAGACAGAGCACAGCTAGAACTTGGATGAAGCGAATACAGTTAAACAAATTATTAAATCCGAGGCAGGAAAATGATTCCCTTGAGGGCAGGCAGGGCGTTAAGTGTATTTACCCCACAAATTCTTACGCTTACAGTAATTTTGTGTCTTTGTAGTTCTGTATGCACTACAAAGCATGCAGGCTTCAGTTTGTTACTGGGTGTTGAAAAATGTGTTATGGTGTATAATAAATTACTGCTAAATAAAATGGTTTTCCTTTATGTTTTCTTTGCCCTAAGTATATGTTATGCATTCTCTTCAACTTGCTGATGGAATTTTCTACTGAATGAGGTATGGTCAAGGTGTCAGGACTTAACGTCAAGTGCTGTTAACATTTGCAATGACTAAAGAAGTTAATTAGGACTAGCTCATCTGAGAAATTTAAGGATATAATTCCAGGTGATCATGATGCATCTTTGGCTGCTGCTGAATCCTTAGTTCCATAATTGCTAATTTAGGTCATTGAGCCTTATGGTTTCTGAGAGCCTCCTTCCTTAGAAAATAATTCTTTCCAAGGATATACAGAAGCTAGGGAGTCAAAGCTGCAGCTGATGACCAAATAGGTTTAGCAATAAGTTTATATGCATCATTTCCTCATTAGTAAGCTGTGAGAGAGCTGAAATACAAGACAAGCAAAAGCTGTATTATCTCCTTGCCTCATGGGAGTGATGGAAGCATTAGAAATCATGAGAAAAACATAGGCATAAGACCCTCCAGGTTGCACTGGATTCTATTAGAAATTTCAGTAGTTGTGATACTTGAAATGAAAAAAACTTTAAAAGAATCAAAAAAATTGAATTTACCAAATCAGGATTTGGCCAGGAAAATGGATTTGAGTCTACTAGTCTTGAGAGGACTACTTTAGTACTGTCATAACACAAGTGCATAAGATGTCATTTAACTCTTCACCCAGAAAATAGCATTTTGATCCATATTCTCTGCTAAATTCAACTCGTGGCATTGAATCACTGAGAGCAGATAGGTGTAACAAGTTACCATGGCACCTCCTTGGTGATTTTCACTTGATGGTTCCCTTGAGCAGCAGTGTCTTTTGAATTTTTCACAGCAGAGCATCCCAGAATGGTGTGTTTGTATTGTGCTCCTTTTTCAATTTTTGTTTTAAGGTATTACACCAAAACTGAGTTTTTAAGATTGCATGTTTCTTCTTTGAAGACACAGACTTGAGGTGTGAAACATTAGCAGCTCAGAGCAGGTGCTGGAGCTATTTGCATTGCTGGGTCTGTCCACCTCTGCAGCACTGCTTGGAAAGTAATGTGATTACAGTTTCGTGGTATTTTGGGATACCAGCAGCACAGAGATTTCTTAACATAGGTATGATCTGTATTTAGGAATGAATTAAAGTTTCATTCTTCATATTGAAGGTGTCATAGAGGTTGCTTGCTGCTCTCCAAAGGAGATGGGCAGCTGTTCAGGAGATAAAAGCACAGTTCTCAATAATCTGTGGTGCAAATAACTGTCTGTGCCTTCAGAGTGCAGCAATATCTTGATTGTTCAGAGAAAACAGCATTGAAAATGTCTAACAATAGCAAAGTCTCACAAAATTTAAGCTGATAAATCTATTACTCACAAACTTAATTATGTATCACAGTGAAATGTATAAAGCTGTTTACTTTGTAATCTTAAGGGCTTTTCAGACATTTTGAAACAGTATAGAAACAGATGGCACCTTATAGCTGTTACATTTCAGAGTCTTGCTGTGTTTTCAGGACACACTAAGATGATCAATTATATATATATTTTTTTTTTGCCGTATAGATTCAGCTCTCTTCAGTCCTCACATCTGCCTCTCCAACTGGGCCTGACTTCTATCTCTGTCAGGATGTGCTGCAACTCAAGGGGGATTTTCATTATGTACACTCAAATGGCCATTTCTTCAATGGACATGCTATTTTCTCTGAAATCCCATTTTCTTGGACCCTGTAGGAAAGCAATGAGAGATACAATGAATTATTTATTGGAGTGACTGGGTCAGGTATGTGGCAGTAGTATCTTTCAAAACAGTGAATAGCAGCAGCTTGATGTGATTTTCTGCTTATAGTGGCATTTCAGTCTCTAACAACCAAAACTGAGAGTATGTATTGAAGTGGATATTGGAATGTTTTCCTGTTTTCTGACATGGCATGAGCTTTGTGTTCTTAGAGCTCAAGGCTTGGGGAGTGCTCTTGTTCTGTCTGGTCTGGTACAGGCAAGCATTCAGCTCTGCCTGTGGCTTCCAGAGTAGCACACAACTGAGGAAGAACTGCTAGGAAAACATGTTGTGGGAAATCCAAGCTCAGGGAAACATTGCCTGGACTTGGAATGTTACTGTGGACTCTTCAGTGAGAAGGCCACTTGGGAGGACATGCAGAGGAGGATCTTGTCTATGGTCTACCAGGGAAAGATAGCACAGGAGGTGTCATGATCCACTTATTGCAATTATTAGAGATGACTCTGCCTGAATTAAAGTGCAAACAAGACCATATGCCAAAGCCAACAGTAAGGATTTTATTTAATAGCAAATATGATGATTTAATAGTAAATATAAGAGAGAGATAGAAAGAAATAGGGAAAAGAGAGAGTGGGGGAAAGAAAGAGAGTGACAGAAAAACAAATTAAGTAGAAAGATGGTCATCACTTCTGAAGTCCAGTAGTGTCCTACTGGTCCTCTTCTTCTTCTGGTCTTCTCAGTGGTGAGGGTCCCACAAGACACAGAGCTCAGTGAGTTAGGATATGTTCAGGTACAGGTGGGAATGCCCAAGCACCTTCCCTGAGGGGAGTTTTACACTGCCTTTTGCAACACTGCATCTGTTGCAACATTTGTGGATTGTGGTGCAGTCCTCTGGTGGAAGGCCAGAAGTGTGTCTGAGGGGAATTTCAGGGGTCTTTGATGGTTTGTGCACTGTTCTGAGACACGATAGATGCCTCTCATGTGAATATCCAATGTGAATATGATCTTCCCTTGGGGTGGTGGGGGGGTTTACAGCCAAAGTAGTTTATAGAAGAAGAAGACAATTGGCATGATAAAAAGCATCATCTGCAGGGTCTGCTTCTTATCTGGCCCAAAACTCAGCTTGTAATCTCTGGTGGTGGATGTTCACTCCCTCTGCTTTATGCAGACCAGAGGTTTTGCCATCTCCCCAAAAACGTTCCTGCTCTCTCTCGGTTCGTGGGGAAGACTGTGGAAACCCAGACTCAGCAAATGAGTCTGTGGGCTATAGCTTCTCCCAGCCTTGTTTATGTCTTTTTAGACCCGGGAAAACTGGACTACAGAACCACCTTTGTTTTATCTCAAGTTCCCATCAGGTGGTTTAACTCACATTCCAATTTCCCCAAATCCAGGAGGCACACTGGATACATACACCCCAGGAAGGGTGGGCTTTGGTGGTGCAGATGAGCAGTTGCAGATTGCTCCTTTGCCCACTTTGCTACAGTAAACAAAGTCCCCTGGTGATCTTAACAGTGTTGAAGGATTATGATTTTTAAGTCTCTCACAGGAGGCCACAGAGCAGACACTGTTGGGAGGGTTCCTGGGAAACAGTGAAAGGGGTCCTTGGGAAGAGACAGCTTTCCATTGATTTAACAAGCTAAGCCTTCAGTGCTACGTAGGTAAAGTAGTCCTGTTCTGATATTTTTCTGGAGCTGATGGCAGAGGATGACTTTATCAGAGGCTACCAGACCTTGATATGACAGGAAAAAGGAAGCCCTGGCATATGTATTTTCTTGGACTGGCCAATTTTCTCATTTGTCCAGAGTGTTAATTATTCCTTGGGAAAAAAGAAAAAAAAGAAAAAAAAGGAAAAAAAGGAAAAAAAATAAAGAAAAGAGAACATATTTGAAGACACTGTAAATCCAGGTAGCACGCAGCTGTCATTTATTTTTCATGAGAAAAAAAGAAAGGTATATTTTTGTTCTTAAGCAAGGTTTTCACTTTCCTTCTTTTAAAGCACAATGACAGTTAATGATTAATAGACACAGTCCACACTGCTGCCAGCAGGAAGCCAGCATGAGTGTGGAGGAAGTCTAAATAATTGAAGGGAAAAGGTGATAGAGACAGCCATTAGTTCTTCTGGATAAGAAATTCTTCATTGCCTGGCTATTTGCCCAAATGAAAAGAAAAATCTACTGTTTGAGCGGCACAATTTGTAGACTTCATGATGCACTTCTCTTGGAGACAAAAGAAACAACAGGGCTCAGTCTTTTTAAATTAATAGAAATTGGTGCATAATCCCCTCATTTAATGTGTCACAACACATTATTGGGCTTGCGACAAACCAGCTTGTCAGAAGTAACTGGGCAGCATTCCAGAAGCAAACACCCTACAGCAGAATGAGTGATATCACACTGGACACTTGCCTTCATGGAATGACTCCCCTCCTAGACATCCTGGTGGTCACAGAGGACCCTGTGTACTTGCAAAGAAGGGTGGTAATTTTTTGGACTGAGCAAAACAAAGTGGCAAATGTTGAGCAGAAAACTAGCTTTAGTAGTTTCACCAAATGGGGTGACAAAACCCCAAATTATCCAAAATAAACAAAAAATACAATAAAGAAAAATAATAATTAAAGAAAATAAAAAGACCAAGCTTTTGTTTGTTTTCTGAATTGTACATTCTGGAACTCTGTGTCACAAGCTTAAGTGGAGAATATTATTTCATATTCTTATGGGGAGAATGAGGATCTTTTCCAACATTTTTTGAACAAACTATGGATTACTGTCAGATCTGATACTTTGCATAATTTAGTTTCCTTTAATTTCTAGTCATAATTTAACAAGTGTTAAATCATATCACAGGCTGTCCTATCTTCTATAGAAAAAGTTTTCTAGAGGAGCTGTTAAATGTGCTCATTTAACTTGTGATGTAAAATGAGAGGGTGAAGCAGCAGTTACATCCAGCTCTAGACAGCATCACACCTTGGACAAAGCTCTCCAGGCCTGTGAGGTGATTGCAGCAGTAGCAATGGTGCCCTGTGTCATGAAAGGGTGTGTGTTGCTGCCTTTTGCTTTGGTGTGACAGCTGAGCTTTCTGTCAGCTATGGTGTTCTGGGAAAAAGCTGTGGTAGCAGGTATAAAGAGAACCATAAGTAAATTTGAGGTCCTTGACTGTGGCGGGGTTTCTTAAAGAGTTTGTTTCTGCTGCTATCCTCCCTCTTGATGAGGTCTTGATGCCTCTACTCAGCCCTGGTGAGTCCTCATGTGGAGTGCTGTGTCCAGTTCTGGCCTCCTCGGTACAAGAGGGACATGGATCTCCTGGAATGAGTCTAAAAGGTAGTGAAGGACTACAAAGATGATTAAGGAACAGGAGCATCTCTCTTGTGAGGAAAGGCTGAGGCAGCTGGCTATGTTTAGTGTTGAGAAGAGACAACTGAGATGGGAACACATCAATGTGTCTAAGTATCTGAAGAGAGGATGTCAAGAGTCTGGAGACCAGCTCAGAGGTGCCAAGCAATAGACAAGAGGCAGTGGGCACAATCTGATGCACAAGAAGTTCCACCTGAATATAAGGAAGAGCTTTTTTAAAGTTCAGGTGACTGAGCACTGGCACAGGTTGCCCAGATAGGTTATGGAATCTCCTCTGGAGACATTCAAAACCCATTTGCCCACAATCCTGAGTAATGTAGCCTAGGATGACCCTGGTTGAACAGGGAGGTTGCACCAGATGACTTCCAGTGACTCCTTCCAACCTTACTTTTTCTGTGATTCTGTGAAGTAAAATTAATTTTTAACACTTTTTCTTCCAGGATCTCCTGAAAGGTGTTGGGGTTTTTTTTTTGTTTTTTTTTTT
>VWYP01016326.1:288714-344504 GCA_013400435.1 Pycnonotus jocosus
TTTTTGTGATCTTGGCCTCTGTAGAAGAGTCTGTATAATTTAGACTTTTTCTTTTTTTTTAATGTCACACCAATATACATTAAAACATACACTGCTATGACATAAAGGATCTATTACCAACTTTTGAATGAATTAATTTTAACTCAATACCTATGGTGTGTCATTTACCAGCAGATAAGCCAAAATTTGTGCTGTTTAGTTCACCAAGAGGTGGCAGCCTCCACTCAAGTCCCTCCAGACTTGTTCTCTTCTACAGGTTCACCAGATGTGAACATTGACACACTGTCAATGTCAAGCATGTACAATGGTTGGTGAATATCTGAGATGGATCCTCAGACTCTCTCAATGCTATTGGTATTCTGTATTATTGATTGATAATAACTGGGAAAAGACAAAACGTGTGCCAGCTACTGTTTGTTTGTTACAATTCTTTCTGTGCAGCTTGTATGGAAAATCGAACTGGAAGAGTTTTAGGGAGGATTTTTGTGGGTTAGTTTTCTAAAAGATATCCAGCTGAAACAATCGTTTGGGCTGTCATCATTCACAATGAGAGAAAATTTCTATGTTGCATGCTGAGAGTCTTTAGGATATATGAATTGAATAGCTGGTTAAATATGCCCATCTCTGCCTGCAGGCTGTGGAGGAAACTGAGGTAACTAGATTAGAGTCAGTCTGAAACTGAAGAATGAAAGTGAGATATCCTGAATATTTGTGTCTTTAAATCCTCTCTGAAGGCAAGCATTAATTTTCGTTTTTCTTCTAAGGTCTTGTGGACATGTGTATGAGTGAAGGAGACCTAAACAAAATATTCCTGCTGATCTTCATTGCCTCCTATTTATATTACAAAGAGATGGTGAGAAAAAGCAGATCCATTTTTTCTGGACATTTTTCACCTTTGAGAAGACAACGGTTTGATTATTTTGTGATGATTCCATAAAATTTATAGCTAAAGAAAATTTCTAAAATGTTATTAAGGCCAAAGAGTATCTGAAGTAGGACTACATATTGTGAGATTTTGATTCCTTATATTTTGCATTGTGAAAAGTGCAACAGCTTTGATTTTAGACTTTCTGACCTATGATGCTGAATACTGATGGAAACCAGATTGAGATATGATGCTCTGTTTGTGATTTAATCTCCCATATGCTTTTGAAAGCAGATAAGTAATTTCCATCATCATTTGCATTAATAAAATTCTGGAGAAACATGTTGGAGAGTGATTTCTCTCTTGGTCATAACAGTTCCTGACATTTGCAGAATTCCTTTGGTAGCTGAAACAGAAACATCACAGATGTAGCCATGGAAGAGCAGGAGAGCTGGCACAGATAATCCAGATGCAGTGACTGTAAGAATAATGCAGCTATGTGGGTATGCTGCCAGCATCTCATTAGACCACAACACTCTTCCCCTGTTTCTGTGACCCACCACTGACACTGTTCTATCACACATTACTGGCCTTCATTCTGGAGGTTCTTGAAAAGGTGATTTAAAACACAGGGGATAGTTGCCAGTTTTTAAACTGCTCACCTGTTCCCCAGTTTTTACACTAGCAATTTTGAGGAAAGTAGATGTATTTTAATCTGTGAAATGGTGGTGCTCCTTGTAGTTTCCTTATTTCTAGGAATAAGATCTGAACTGTACATTTGTAATAAGAAACTCTGGAATATGTTTATAATGGTCTTAGTATTATTTGTGCACTTCAGAGGCTTCCCATTCTGACAGGAGACAAGATGTGCATGTCTTAGGCTATTCAAATAAATGAATGTCTGGGCTGGAATAGTCTGTGTAGGGATGAAAAGGAGAGGAAGGTTAAAAGCTAAATGAGATCATTCAGAAGATTTACAATCAGCTGTGAAAGCTGTTTCCCTGCACTAAAGCTAATCAAGACAATGAATTTTCATGTTTGTCTTGTACTGCAGAGGAAATTGAATCAGATGTCTCCTGGGGATTCCATTATTATTTGGTATTCACACGCTGGCACCCACACTTCTTCAGCTACTGGCAGTGAGAGAACTTTGATGCACACACAGTAACTAGGCTTCTTGCAAGAAGGTGAAGAAACAACATTTCCCAACAACCCCCAATGTATGTTATCTAATGCAGAGAGGTCCAGCATTTAGACAGTGAAGGTGTTCATTCCCACCTGTTGGGTGGTCCAATGTTGTCACCTGTATGGGACAGATTTGGGTTTTCAGATCCCTCGTGGGCTGTATTTTGTTCTCACTGCTAGGAGTAGGGGAAATGGTTATTGCCTGACACAAGGAGCTGGTTTACACTGCTGGGCTGTGGATGGAGCAATGCTTGGGACTGGTGGCAAGAGGTGAAGGATTTGTACCTGCAGCAGCAGCCAGAGTGGTCCCCTGTGGCAAAGCATAACTGGGGAAGAAACAAGAGGAGACACTGTTCAAGCATCATGATTTTAATTTTTTTTTTTAACATAAGCCTGCTATTCTAGTGCTGTTTCATTTTTTTTTTTTTAAGAAGGGCACAAAATAAAAAGTGACCCCCTCTTTATCCCACGACAGCCTTTTAGTGCCTTGGGTAAAGAGAGAAATTACAAAGTAATAATTTAGCTGAAACTATGATATACATGCCCAGCTAAAGTTAAAGCTGGCTCAGGTAATCTGTTTTAGATTAGTCTTGGTTGAGATTAACTCTCCCTGATTCTAGCACATCATGTTTTGGTAGTTAAGACTTAT
This sequence comes from Pycnonotus jocosus, assembly GCA_013400435.1. NCBI lineage: Eukaryota > Metazoa > Chordata > Aves > Passeriformes > Pycnonotidae > Pycnonotus > Pycnonotus jocosus. The sequence goes on from VWYP01016326.1 coordinate 291,414, forward strand.
TCAGTCAATTCCTTTCTGGTATCTCAAGAGTCATAATTTATAAGCCAGTCTTTGGTATTTCAGAATCTGCAAAAGGCTTAAATCAGTAAAAGAAGAGTATTGAGCCATTCGTGGGACATCAAAATGTCACAGAATAATGGTCCTGTTTTTATTAGGTCCAGGAGATATAATGAAGAGGTTTTTTCTCTACAAAAAGAATGTGAGTTAGTATTTGATTTAAGAAAACACTTTCCAGATTGCACAGAACTACAGTTTTCCATAGAACATTTGAGGAAAGCTAGAAAAAATCCTTTGAGCTGCTACTTCATAAAAGATAGTTATTCAATACAAGGATTTTTTTTTAAAAGCAATGCCATTAGCTTTCTCTAAATAAAAATAGAAATTGGGCAGGGTTTCATTAGAAAGAACTAAGTCATTGACATTCCAGCACTTTCTAAGCTGTGAAAATCAGTTGCTATAGACTCATGGCATATAATTGCAAATAGAGTCAACCCTGCTGCTGCTGCTGCCCCATGGAGCAGGTGTTCCCCATCCAGCTCTAATGGGAAAGTGGGCAGGCCAGGTGACACCTGCTCCTAGAAATAAGGAGAGGAAAGCTAGACTACCCTTCACGAGCTTTCCTCTGCTTTGCCTTGTGTTCTTTACCTCTCTTGCAGTAGGAAAGGCAATAAGAGGGTTAGTTTGTTGATACTCGTGATTTTTATTTTTGATGAGAAATGCTATGAGTGGACTATAAGTTTCTGTCTGCTTCTTGCCTGGATGTTGAACAAGAAAAGGGTAAGTAGAAATTTGCTTTTCTAGGAGCTAAGGAAGAAAGAGAGACAGACAAAAGTTCCCAGGGAAAGGCTCTAGGAAATAGGATTAGAATAAAAAAGAGTAGAGGAATTATGTAGGTGTGGTAATGTTTGTGGTGTTGTAGTATGGTTCAGCATATTTGCATTTTTAATTCTGAACATAGGAGAGATACTCTGTAAATGTTCCTGGCTTTATGTAAATTGAGAGAGAGTTCATGACTCCATTAGGAGAAGTTGGAGAGAAATGTAATGAAGTGTACAGCTATGTGAGAAAAGAAGCTGTAGCTTATTGGTGATAAAGGAGGTGTGATCTACTGGCTTGTGATGAGGGGTTTTCCATGGAAATAAAAGAAGGAGGAGAAGGGAAACTTAATAAAAAGCTTTCTGGGTAAAGTTTTTATGATTTTCCACTTGGAATGAGCTCACTCCATAATGCTCTGCTTCTACAGGCATGCACAAGCCTCCTTAAAAAGAGAATATGTAAAGACTGAGGAAGTGCTTCCATATGTTGTAAGATTTGCAAAGTGCCTATTGATGAAGAGTCATTCAACTGCATATCTGATACCTTTGTCAGGTGATTGTACTTAGAAGTTATTGCTCTACTTCAGAAAAAGACTCTGCAAATGTGTGCAACTCAGTCTGAGCAATATTTCTGTTTTGTGTGGGTAGTTACTTTTTTATGTACAGCAGCCAGAGTACTAATGGTGTAGTCAAGTTTGAACAGGTTTTCCTGTGGAGATGCTTTTTGCTAATGTGCAAAATACTTTTCTTTAATGATTGAAATATTTTTAAATTGTGAGGTATTGAACCATCTCCTCCTTCTCTATGTGCACACCTCACACATCCTGGTTTGCTGCTAGCATGGTGAGGTGAACTTGGATGTCTCTATCCTTCTTACCAGAGAAGTTTCTGTGTAAGCGAATTTGGCTCTCCAGGATGCTTACACTGCCTTTGCATGTGGCACAAGAGAAAGCAGATCCTTTGTCAGGAGAAGGTGAGGGGAAGACAGGGGCTTGCTTGGTTTTTAAGTTAGTAACCCCTAACTAGTTAGTAACTACTGAGTTGTGCTGATGGGCTAATTATCCCTACCTGATTGTAGAAATAAAAATGCTATATCCTTCTTTCTCACTCTTCTCTCAATTCAGCATGTTTTACTTTGTGTTGAAATCTAGCTTTCCCCTGAGAAAGCGAGGATATACCCCTTTGCAGTCTCAGTGCTGTTCTTGTCCTGCTTGGTCAGCCACACAGGCAAGTGAAGCTTATGTCTGAGGTCTGGGTGAGTGAGCAGAGATAGTGGTTTAAATTTTGCAGAAGCTTCTTGCAGACTAGGCTCTGTTTTTATGGAAGGTGCTTCCCCATAGGGTAACTGTGAACTTGGATGAAAGAAATGCTCAAAATCTGTGCAGTGAAAACTCTTTAAATCATCCCTTAATGGAAGGAGAATTGGTGACTTAACAACACCTGAAAGTTGTCTATATGAGTATAATGGAAGCATTAATGTGCATAGTAGCAGTTACGAATTTAGAGAGTTGCAAGCAGAACTTCCAGCTCCAGTAAACTAACTGATAGTTGCTTATGTCGTCTATGAATGCCCAGCCCTCTCCCATGCCTCTTCCACAGATGCAAAACCACTCTGTGTGGCCTACGGGTGTTGGAGCAGAGGACTGCTGGGCTGTCTTTCAGGTGTCAGAAATGTGCTCTTGCTGTAGAGGGGTGTTTGATGCTGTGATTTGCATTGAGATTAGCCAGGTGCTGGTGCAAAGAGGTGCTCTCCCCAAATGTTCTAGATGTACTTGAGTTGAAAAAAACAATTTCTCACTGAGAGGGGGAGAGATGCCATTGCTTAGATGTCACCCTGTCTATCAGGGTTAGCTTATGCTCAAGCTGCCTTGCATTAAATTATATTTCGCTAAATTATCTATAAAACTAACATTTGTTTCACCCTTTGTGCATGTCCTGCCCTGAAATTGCAAAGCGTTGAAATGTTTCTTTGGTATAAGCAGTACTGATATTGTTTTTAAGATAAGGGGTGAACCAAAGTCAGTGCATCAGAAAATACAGTTATTATTACATTTATTTTCTTATGTTAAGGTATCTAATTGTGATGTGTAGTGATATTGATAATAAGCAACTTCACCAGTGAATTTTCAGGGAAACTGCACTTTTGGGAGGTGATTAATGCAAAAAGTAGTAGAGGTCTTCTATTACCAAGATTTTTTTTTTTCATTAAACTCTTGCTTATATGATTTTTAAACTTCAGAACAAAGTAGAAAATGTTAGGTCTATCAGGAGATTTCTGCCCATAGAAGTGGTTTTGGTGTTTTTGTTTTGGTGGAGGGTAGGGGGTGTAGGAAAATATATGTTGCTGTCTTATTAAGATTTGTTTATTTTTGCTACAGGTGAAGTGAGAACCCTTTAATTTATATCTTGCTGTAGCTACTCCTGTGACTTAGTGTCCTTCCAGGACATGAAAATTGTTAGAAGCACTGCCTGGTCTAGATCTCTCCCAAACAGGGTCCATGCAAGGGGAAAATGTTAGACCAAACTTTTGTTTGGGGAGGTTGGACACTTCATGCATACTTGCTGTATCTTTAAACTTTTTCTGGTCTTTCATGCAAAATATTTCAAGGAAAGCAACGATGCCAGCATACCTTTAATGCCATTAGCAACTCCAATAAAAAGAGTTAGAGGATTCAGCTATAATCAGGTAGGATCCCAAGATCTAGATTGGAAACTGCAATAACCTGAAACATGAAATAGGAATTAGCTTCATATAGTCAATTCGTGTAGGTCTTAAACTGGCAGAAATTTGAGTAAAACTGTCCTCCATACCTTCAGATCTCTTTTTTAAGAATGGTGTTATTTAGTACCTTTAGTTATGGCTCTTATCTGCCATGCTGGTTGATGCAGTAGTCACATGAGACTTGTACAAACAGGATATGTCATCTTCAGAGGATGCTGGAGGAAGTCTCCTGGAAGAAAAAATCACAAGGAGATATTTTGATCTCTCTTATGGGAGTTCTGTTATTAACATTGACTGGTATTCACCAGGAGAACAAAAATCACTGACTTTTCTGAAACAAAAGAAATCAAGTTACTTGAAGTAAGGCTGTGTGAAGAAGATGTATATTATATTTGAGGCAGTATTCATTAGACTGACCACTTTGATAAAGTGGTTTTTGCAACATTCTAAAACTGAAACTGCTTCTAAATTTTGATGCAAAAATGTATGATATAGAGAAGCTCCGTAAATCACAAGAACTGACACGCTGAGCAGACATTGTGCTGGTCATGCAGTGATAAATTTTTACCAACTTTTAAGTTTTTCACCAAATGCCTAAACCAATTGTATTTCAAAGCATTCTTGAATCCTTCTAGTGAAGAAAACGAAAATAGGTCACAGTGATATTGACCTTTGAATAAAACTCAAACTTGATTTGAAGAGGAGCCTTGAGGGTTCTTTCCAGCTGTCAAACTTGACCTTTCAGGGTAGTCTGTTTTGTTTTGAAGACAGATTTTCACATATCTACATATTCATGTCAAACTGATGCTCCTGATGTTACAGAGTCAGGTATTCAAAGCAGAACAGCAAACATTTTTTGTTAGCTAGCAAGCATTCTCTACAAGATGCAGTCACCTAACACAGAGTAAAATCTTGTTTCAGCATAAAGTCTGTTGGGTGTCATACCAATGATAAGTAATGTGCATGTTGAGATAAGTAGTTTTAAAAATAGCTTCAGGAGTAGAATAAACAGTTTTTACTTTTATTCTTGCTGTGCAGATGAACTATGAAAGTTTGTTTTATTTCTGTCTCTGTAAGGCTGCTTTAACAGGACCAGATGGCAGCCCATGAATTGTGGTGTAGCTAGAGAGAAAATAGACCCTCATCACAAGCAGCTAGTCATGAAAATTTAAGAGCTGTATTAGTCTTGATATAAACGTGCATATAAATCTTGAGTAAGTGTTGATAGGTATAATGGTACTGGCTTCAATACACTACCTTGTTTGCTAAACAGTGAATTAGCTGAGAATGAAGCTGCTCCTTCAAAAAGAAGTGACTTTGTGTGAGTTGGAATAAAGTAGGTGTGCTCACACTTCTAGCAACTAAAATTTTGACATATGAATTTCATGCATTTTGACTTTGTGCATTTCTTGTAGTGCCAAGTTCAGTGGTGGAAATTTCCTGATTTTTCAAGTTTGGCATGTATTCTTAGAATTCTAGTGGGTAAAACAGTTTGTTTGCCTAAGTGGATTTTTATTGCAAATGTGAGCAATGAGATTTAACTTAAGAGTGAAATGAATATGTTACATATAGTGGACTCAGGCAGCAATAATCTGTAGTTACTATTCAATTTGTACTTAAATATTTTTATGGTAAACCAGTGAAAGAAATTTGCAAGGTTGTAATGTGCATTTCCCATGGCCCTCAACCTTGTGTGTTCTTTTGTTCTTCAGGTTTCACAAATGTATTCAAATATGAACAGTTTTGTCCTTGCTGTGGGTCAGTATGCCGTGTCCTGTGCAGCAAATACAGAGCTTGTAATAAGAAAGTCTGGTTTGCTATCATTGGTTAGAGAAAATGGAATTGTAAGTTCTTTATACAGGTCTGTTGGTGAGTGCTCTTTCCTGATGGTTCTAACTGGCTTGGCTTCCAACTTAATTAAATGTTCTTCCTATGTTCCAAAGGGGTAGTCCATGGAAATCCTCTGATAATTGGAACTATCAAAGTCTAAGCCTCAAGCTGTCAGCCTAGCATCTGTGGGAAGGAGGGTGAGCAGAGAATTAGATTTTTACCTTTCTGCTGACTTCCCTGAACCTGAAGAGACTTGAATTTTCTGAGGCAGGTGTTCTTTGTCAAACTGAAATTGGCTTGGGTTCTAAAGCTTACCTTTTCTATCTAAGGCATTGTAATGTGTATTGAGAGTAAAATTTTAAGCATATTGCCTTAGTTTTATTCCTTCTTGGGAGATGTGCTGATTTTAGTCAAGGATGCATTAAGAATGAAATAACCAACTTTATGCTACACATGATAGTCCACTAACTCTCCCTCTAGGGAGTGAAATCTGAGTCTTAAAGCCATGCATGAAATGCTGCCTCAGTGGCTGACACTGCTGCCTGAAAGGTATGCAGGTGGGTTATTTTCTTTAATGTTCTGAAGCCACTAGAAAATTAAAAAGGATATTCTTGTCTGTAGGGAAACCTATGGGATTAAATGAGACTGCTTTTGAGCTGAAAGGTTACTGTATTTCATTTGCTTTTAAGATTCAGACTGAAGACAGATGTGTACCAAAGCATGTATGGCTTGTCAGTCGTGAACTGGTGTCTGTGTGGAAATGGATTGGAAAGAACAACACACTTGACAGAACAGTACTGCCAGGGCCTCCAAATAAGTGTGAGATCGCTGTAGGTAGGATTTGAGAGGTTTTAGAGCCTTATAACTTTATTTTGTTAATCCAAAGTGGAGCTAAAGTAGTAGTTCTCCCTGACCTTGCATGGATTACATTGTAAGTACCTGGATTTCTGGTGCTGGCTGGCACTGTGATGGGGTTGCACTTTTCAGCTGCCTGCTGGTGGGAGGTCAGTAATAACACCCCAGTTTTGTCACAAGCCAAACTAACTGGGTTGGGAAACCATGCTGAGCTCTGTTTCTGATAGCTAGTTCAGAGCTACCTGCCATATTGACCGCAGATTATTAATTTGGGTTCTGCTTGTATTGTTTTGTCTACATCTGTCTGGAAAATGATGTGTCTTGCACATGGCTTGCATGCAGATCACATGCAAGGTTAATATAGTGATCTACTGAGCTGAGAGGGAGGAAGGAAATAAAAAGAAATGAGAAACTAGTGCTTCACATACTTCGGAAAGTAGCACATTTGGCCAGGATGCTCTATATGTAACAGGATATCAATCAAGAGGTCACTCATGCAGAATTGTTTGTGGATAAAACTGTCCATGAAAAAGGTGTAAAGAAGAGAGCTATAGATGTTGTCATATAAAAAATGTCGTAGCTGTGGAACTAAGTACAGATTCTGTGAAAAAGAATATGCTTGAGATCAAAATGGCCATGTGCTTATTTAACTGATGGTATGAAAATCAATCCAATTTATTGGACAAGAAAGCACATGAAAAAGGAGTTTTGACTCTGGAGAGCAGTAGGAATAAATCCATGTATTGTATAATCCATGATTTCACTGACTTATTTTTTTCAAGAGTTAGGAATATAAAAGGATTATTGCACATACCACTACACTGACTTTCTAAGGAAAAACAAGTTCTGTATAAAGATAATACAGTGGAAAATTTAAATGCAACTGTAGAAAAGGAAAATTATATTAATCCCTTTTTGTTGCAAGTAAACACTTATATAAACTGAAACACTTATTTAAAAAGTGCTAATTAACATTTCAGTTCCTCTTCATGAAAAGCAATCACTTATCACTTCTAGTGCATTATAAATAAACTGGTGAGAAGTATTGACACTCTTATTTACAGTGAAATGCATTTTTTGACTTGTATTTTTGCAGCTGGGAGCTGCTGCATCACATAGTCCAGCATAGTCACAGTTTCATTTTTTTTTTTAATCAGCAAAACACAATATCTGGGTGAAAATATATGTATCTTAAGAGCAAATCATTATAAAAGAAAGTAATCTGAGAACTAATTAATATTGTAACTAGATTTTTAGCATGCATATAATCATGAGAAGAAACAGTTGGCAGGCTAGTTCTTGTCCCTTTCAATGTACACCTAAAGATAAACTTTCATACTAGTCTTCAGTCTTGTAATAAAAACCCCTCAATTTTGTAGACATTACACAAGAAGTGTGTGTGGGGGAAATGAAGTGTCTCTTCTATTTTCACTTTTTTTGTTATAGTAGCATTTGAATATCATGCAAGTTTAATCTTTAGATTGTATGAGGCAGCACTTGCATTCTACATTTGAAATGGCTTCCAAGTGACTAAACCTCTTCCTGATATTTTCTGCTGTTTTAAAAAGGATAGAGGAATTAACATTTAAAAATAGGGATTGGAGCCATTTCTGGACTACTAGTACTGAAACTGCTAGTACTGAATCCAACTCCAGGAAAGGCATTTAAAGAGATTTTGGATTTTTTTTTTTTTTGTAACATAAATTCTTCTCCTTATAAACCTGTGAAGAGCTATATTTATGCTATACATATTCATCCTCATTTTCTCTTAAGCTGTATGAAGGAATTCATTATTTTCTTACAGGACTTCTTATCAACTTTAACCTAAAATCTATTCTTCACAGATGATATCTATGGATTTGAGCATTTTTAAAACTGAATTGAAAGGACAGTTGACTGAAGTTTTAACATGACAAAGAGAACTGTAGTATTGCTGAATAAGGAATGTATTACTAGAGATCATGAGCCTGGTCCTTCATTTATTTGCACCTGGTAGTCTTTAAATTACAAATTAAAGTGGATATTTGCCACAGTTGTCTTGATTTGGTAAGTTTGCAGCCTGTCTTCACAGGTGGTAGTGGTTACATGTGTTCATGTAAAGCGATTTACGCAGCATGTAAGTAAATCTAAAGGAACTATTATGACAATTATGGCATTTTTCTCGTCAAAACTGAATGACATCTTCCCCACAACTACTGCCAAGGCCCTCTTAACAGCTAGAAACTCTCTGTGCTGTAGGTTGCCTGCTTTGGTGCAATGATTTAGTTGTCTGCACAATTCCTAACATGGCTGTGTCCTGAATCATGTTGAAGACTAATAAAATTAAGTAGCAATGACTAGCTGCTTTAGAATGAGCAATTAGTTCTCTGCCTGCTGTACCCATGACTGTGTGCAATATCTTCCCAAGAACTTATTTATAACTTGGTTGTGTTCAGCTCATGACCTAATTTCAGATATGATCAGCTCTTGTAACATTATATCCTTAGTATAACTGCAGCTGCTATTATTTGTGTAAATGACAGTTTTTTGAAGAGGCTTCCTTCTTTCTGGATATACTGTATGTCCCTAATATTCTTGGGAGATTGTGGTCTTTACGAGAGCTAGAAGACCATATCAAGTGTGATTGTAAAGAAAAGCAACAGAATTCTCAAGTGTTCCCCCAGATTGCCCAACGGCATTTGTGTCAAGTAAATTAAGTAGTAAAAAGAGAAAAAGCCAGTTAATTCAACAACAGCAGACATGGAGGCGTTGGTGTAGGTTTTTTTAATAGATGGAATATTCAGCAGGTCAATGGAAATGTGCTGTGACAGCCCTGGAGCAAATGACAGTGCAAGGGAGGATCCAGTAAGAAAAGCATAATATGCTGGTTTTGACTGGGGTGGAGTTCATGTTCTTCTCAGTGACAAGTATGGTGCTGTGTTCTGGATTTGTGCTGGAAACAGTGTTAATGACACAAGGATGAGGGCTGGTATTGTCACAGCTGAGCAGTGCAAAGCCTTTTCTGCTTCTCACCCACCCCACCGGCGAAGAGGCTGGAGATGGAACATTGGGATGGAACACTGCTGAGCTCAGCTTACTGAAGGGCCCTGCTCAGTGATGGGGAGCATGGTCCAGATGGTGACATGCTCAGCCAGAAAGGGGGGAGGAGGAGAAGGGGATATTTGGAGTGATAGTGTCTGTCTTTCCAAATCACTGCTATGTGAGAGAGCCCTGCCTTCATGGAGATGGCTGAACATCTGTCTGCCCTTGGGAAGGTGTGAATGAATTGTCTGAGTTGATTTGCTTTTACATTACCTGTCTTTATCTATACCCAGGAATTTTTTTTTCTCCTTAATTTTCCCTTCTGGTTTTCTTTTCCATCCCAATGTGTGGGGCTTGATTGTCAGCTGGGGTTAAACCATGACTCCTAGTCAGTGAAATGATCAAATGTTGGTCATTTAATGTTCTATGTGTGATCTCAAAATGGGTTTTTATTTTATTTAAGTGTAATGTGTGTCTGCAAGCAAACTGAGTTTGCAGAAAATGTAAATAGCAATGTTCCCATTTGAATGCAGGTTTCATGCCTTCTTGTGATTAATTCTAAGTTGTGATGTGATAGCAATTTCCTATTAGAATTGGGCAACAAGAACCCTGCTTTTCAGAAATATGTGAGCAACTGTTAAGTGTTTATAGCCTAATGGTATTGTGCCTCAGATACCTCCAAAAGTACTTGCACATACTGGTTGACATGGAGGGAGAAGAAAGGAGAAACCTTAGCTGCATGGAAGTCAAGTAAGGGTCAAATGAGTGAAAGGATTTTTAGAAGAAATAAAAATAGAATTATCTTAAAGCAGCAGGCTTGCCTCTTCCTACTAGGATTTTTAATGTAGAAAATGCATCTCTGCTCAGCTTGAGTCAGAGTGTGAAATGCTTTTAGGTTCAACTTTTAGTACAGTGAAGGAGTGTTACTGCAAGACATAATTTAAAGAGGAGGAAACTTGCTTGGTGCAGTTGTCTTTCAGATGTACATATTAAAATCATGGTAAATGTATGAATAGAAAAGGGTGGTGGTGTGACATAGGCTGCCCTTTCTCCTGACTTGCTGTCTTGAATCTGTGCTTTCACTTCTCTAATTTTTGTTTAGGAAGAAAACAAAGGCAAGAACAGCAGAAAATACAAATCCACAAAAGACTTTTTACCCAAAGTGGTTTTTTTATCTTCTGTGAGTAGTTTTCTCCATGGAATGTCTGGAACTGGAGACAGAAATGGAAAGCATGTGCTATAGCAGAGAAGTCTTAGAGGGTGTCCTTTGATCTTGAGAGTTGCCCTTTTCTAAAGGTGTAAAAATCCCTGGAGGATATTTCACCATGCATTACAGTAAAACAATGAAATGGGTGAGAGGTTACCTGTGAAACAGCAGCTGCTGCCCTGCTGCCTCTCCTGCTTGGTGTGCAGGTGCTCAGGTGAGGCACAGGGGATGGTAACTGCAGTTCCTGCTGTCTCTTCCTTCCACCTGTCTCCCTTTCCCGTGGTGTCAGTAAAGTTAGAGCTCCTCCAGAGGGGTTGGGATTATGGCTGTAAAATGGAGAAAAAAGACAGGACCTTTTTACCATGCTGAACTGGGGGAGGGCAGACCCAAGGTTTATTCTTCCAATCTGTAGCTCTCTTGTGTTGCTCCTGAACCAATTTTTTTGGTTTGGATGTTCATAAGCTTTTTTTCATCTGTACTGAATTAATTTTGAAGGAATCCTTGCTTGATAGTGTCATTTCTTGACTCGCTATGTTTAAAGAGGATAAAAATGTTGACATCAAGTGGGGAAAAAAATCCAGGTACTTAGGAGTTCCAGAATAAAATCATAAAAATAGTTTAAAGCCATTACAGCTGTCCTATCCTGAAGGTAAAAGCATTATATGGAAATGCTAAAGATGTACTATAAGCTTAATTGAAATGTGAGTGAAGGCATCAATGAAGTGTTTAAAAATATTTGTAACCTGTCATTGCAATAGACTTGCTGTGAGGTGACAGAGATAGTTGTTGTGATGCTAATATCAGAAGATATATAGAAGACTTCTGAGGCACACATGAAAGACCAGTTTTCATTAATCAGAGGCATGTTTATCTGAACATCTAATTGATATCTGAGCCTTGAAAGTATGACAGGATTAAAAAACTAGACTGCATGTTGAATCTCAAATAAAACCCCACCAAAAATATCTTGTTGCTCTTTCAGTTGGTTTTGTCTGGGTAGATATCACACAGGATCACATTGTAACACAATTTCATTGTGTATTGTAGCCATAATATACTATTTATTAGATCTGGCATTTTTATATCACAGACTTTCTAGCTGTCCAATATATATTTGGTATACTGGTGTAAAAATGTATATTTAATGTATGTGTGTACTAGCATTTTTACAACCAAAAATCTATTTTGTGCTTCTTTCTGATCTCTCCTTGGGCCTTTTTCTAATAGTGTAATTATTGCTTTTAAAGATTAATGTTCTTAATACTGTTTTTCAAGGAAGTCAGTCAGGCCTTGAGGACTACATTTTTCTGCACAGCTAAGTATTTCAAAGGGGTTAATACAAACATGCAAACTTAATAAAATCTGTTAATTTAGAAACTTAACTGACAATTTATTACTGTCTTGATAATGACAAAGTGAAGTGCATGTCCTTTCACAAATCCTTTCCTAGCCAGGGAAGGAACTAGGTTGCAAATCTTTATCAGAGAAGATGCTTTATTTATGGCTTTGCATGAAATTTAGTGTTTTCCCTTCATGAGATACCATGTAGTTCTGAAACACCTGCTATGTATGCTCCAATTCTTATTATCTTTGAATTAGAAAGTTGTCTTGGAAGAAATATGGAGTGGTTTATATTAAAAAAACTGAGATTTTACTGAGAAATGACTTAATCCACTGTTTCAAGTTCAGTTAAACCAGCAGTCTGTTTGATTTGTAGAGAGCATATCTGTATTTTGGAGAGAGCATATTCCTTGCTCTCTTTAGAGTTTTATCCTTAATGTCTGTTTGGGAAAAAGACCCTAATAAACATAGGTTGGATGAGTGATTGTTTTCCTTTGGTAAGTTGCTTTCTTAATTTGTGACTGCCATCAAAGAGTAGGCTTAGTGAAAACAATTTTTTGAAAGCAGATACAGTGAGATGCTAGCAGCGAATGTATTGAAAAGCAAGGAGGCATCTCTGCCAAGCAGATTTTCTAATGAGGGAGAGAGAGTGTTAACTGCATGGAAAGAGGTGACATTTGGTTTCATGAAAGCACTCTGGGGTTCCTGATGACATTTGTTACTTCCTCAATAATTTAAAGTCAGGTGGTGAGTAATGGTGCTGTATTTATCTACCCTATTTAGATTGCTAAACAGCAAATTGCTTGAAGTTGAGGGAAATCCTTCATGTTCACCAAAAGCCATGCAAGGCCTGTTGAAATGTAAGCATAAATAGGTCTGCAATGTGAGTGTCTGGACTGATAGGTTAAGCTTCAAAATCCTTTCAATGTGCAATGATGAAAAGAACTTATATATACTTGCTGAGTAGCTATTTCCTTAAGTCCTAGTCTGTAGCCATTGCCTTTCATGATGTTAGTGGATTTTTATTTGGAGACAGCATTGTTTTTATTGAGTCTATAAAGTTCTAAATACTCCAGGGCTGGTTTCTCTGATAGTCTTGCAATTCTTCAAAACAAGGAGGCATAGTCAAAGAGAAAGTGTAACAGTTGAGGTGTAATTAATTTTGAATGCTGGAACTCATTCCAGCCTTGTGTAAATCTGCATTATTTGAATACTGACATGCTAATTCATCTTTCCAGGACTGCAGGCTGCAACTGGAAGTTTCTAGTTTTATCTAGTTTTAAAACACTTAGGTGTCTTAAACTAATGAAAACTAGAAGGCCTAAAGGAAAAAGCTCAACTAAGAGTGTCACTCTGGTCTCTCTGGGCTTATTACAGACCTGTACTATTTTGGCTTCACATCAGCAGGTGAAGTGAGGTACACAAGTGATACTCATTCCCCAGGTCTTTTACATTCATGTCATTCTTCACACTATTAGCAAGGGGTTCCTGAAAATTTTCTTTGCCACTGGCAGCAAAGCTAATACAGCCTTAAAAACTCTTGTAGAACAACTGTATTATTTTCCTGCCTATTTCCTGCTCATCTGACTTCCTGTTTTCCTGCTCATCTAGAGCACTGACATTCTCCATGTTCCTCTTGGCATGTAAGGCTTTTCCTCTGTTGGAGCTGCTCTGGAGCAGTAAAAGCTGATTTCTGAAAGAAAGGGATGAGTGGATTTATTTTATGTAATTAACACATAGTTGTTGACTTCTGTTTTATGTATGACTACCTCTATGAGTGATGGTATCAAGGAAAAGATTGAATGAATCCTATTCTTAGTAGAAGCAAGTCTTAAATGTAGGCCAAGTAAAGGTTAACTTAGAGATTAAAAACATTACATTATTTGAGATGTGCTGCTATTTCTTTCAATTATTGGGATTCAGGATTTCTTCGCATGGAGGAGCTGAGTGCATGTATATTTAATTATCAGTTTCTGGGTTTAAAATATTTGCTACAGGATATGCTCTTTGTGGAGGCTAGGGTGAACAAGCTGAGGTTTGAAAGGGATTAATGACCTTTGTTTTGAAGAGCATAAATAATTTTTGAAGATGTAAAGCCTCTTTCAAATATTTTGCCAATCAAAGTGGCATTTGAAAGTTAGCTGCCCATACAAAAGTGCCAGACAGGCCTTTCCAGGCAACATTGCACACTTGACTAATTTTCCCTTAAGAGATCTATGTGCTTTCCCTTAAGAGCCCAGTGCACTTGGGGCTACTGAGACTCACATTGTAAATAACAGGGAGCAGTGTCTCGGAGCTTGATGATTATTGCTAGGATAAAACAGCTGACTGGAATAGTAAAAGATAATGGCTTGCATGCTCTTGAGAAGCTTGGAAACTAACATGGGGAAGCAGAATGTTCTGAAAATGTGTACCCCACCGGAAATTAAAAACAAGATTGTATCTTAGTGGAATTTTCCACGGATAAGGTCCATCATAAAGTTTCTGCATTAATTTCTTTATTGTGCATTTGTGGGGTTGTGGAAGACTTGTTAGAAACGACCTGGGTAGGTCATCTAGTCTGAGCTCATGCTCAGGGTAGGATGGTGGTCAGTGTTAGATCAGCTCAGTTGAGTGGTCTAGCCAGATCTTGAGAGCCTTTGGGACTGGAAATTCTGTGACAATCTTAATGACTCTGTTCCAGTGCTACATTAATGCCAAGAGGCTGTGTCTAATGTTCAGACTGAACCTTCAGAAGCTGAATACTGATCCAAGTGATTTATGGGAATGGCATCCAGTGAATTGTTTGCTCACAAAATATGTCAATAGAATCATGGAATGTTTTGGGTTGGAAGGGACCAAATATCATCTAGTTCTAACACCCTTGCCATGGGCAAGGACACCTTCCACTAGTCAGGATGCCCAGGGCCTCGTCCAGCTTGGCCTTGAACCCTTCTAAGGATGGGAAATCCTCAACTTCTCTGGGCAATCAAAAAGGTTTTTGGTTTATTTTTCTTAGCCAGAGTTGTGAAGGTGTATACTAAAATTGAAAGATGATTCTAAATACTTGTTTCAGAGGCTGACACCAAATGTGAATGTGGAGTTATGAAATAGCTTCTTGTCCCAGACAGAAAATATTTTCTATTTAGCAAATATATAATTTTTAGAAAATATATATTAAATTTGCTATTCTTTGAAGGTAGAGTAGGAAAAAAGTGAGCTTTTCCTGTCACATGCATATCATATCATGCAAACATTGCTAAACTTCTTAATTTTGGGTCTTTTATTATTGATCTCAATTTAATGGTTTTGAGTCAATTTGTAGAATGTTAGGGAAGATTTCACAGAAAGAAGCTTGATCAAAGGAGCTTGTAAGGAAGTGTGATATAGTATGATTTTCAGTCATGATGATAAACCTGCTGTTTGTGGACAATATCATTATTATTGTAGATTTGATGATACTTTTAGAATACCAAATATATTTTAGTGTATTCCTTGTTCTCTTACCACATGTGAAACACTATACATGGTATCTTAAAGCTCCTGGAGTGTGGCCACTGTCCTGCTTTTGAATGGTTCCTCTCCAAAGGCCTTACAGTGTTTCTACTATTTTATGACTAGGAAAAATTATTAGTTGTTAACCTACAACTTCATGTTTGCTACATTGTGCATAATTATAAAAAAACTATGATAAAATCTGTGATTTTTGGTGAGAACAAACACTATGGTCATGCTTAGTCCTTGCAGCTTTCTTAAAAAGAATTGTTTTCCAGTCTAAAGCTGGTGCAAAATCCTTGAGTTGGTTTATCAGAAGAAACATGGTGGATGAAGCTGTTGTTCTTGCTACAAATACCTGTAATGTGTTATCTCTTTTGCAGATGCTGACATTTAGGCTACGTCTACATAACAAGGCACTGTCCCTGTAGAGCTTTGAATGAGGGTGCTTAGATGATCAAACTGTTAGAGATGCATCACAGCACATAATCTTGGGATAAATAGTCCTGTTGAAAAGCTGAAGGTATTATTCCGGGGAGTGCTGTGCTAATTTTGGTTTCTTGTTCTGCAGATATGCCCTAAACTCTTCTTCCTTCTAAATAACATGTAAAATATAGATTTTTTTTTTTCCTTTTCAAGCATGCAGTTACATATTTTTCTAAAAATTTCCCTGGTTCTTTCAATGAGAATCTGATCCAACAAAAGAATGCTTAAGTAGAAGTACAGCTTAGCCCAGGAGATCACCAACTTTAAAAGCTGCTTTGCTGTCACTTTCAAATAAGAGAAATTTTCTTTTCTTGCTGTGAATAAGGCCTTTTTGGATGCTAGGGAAGTATGGGGTTGTTGGGGTTGTTTTTTTTTTTTTTTTTTTTTAATTTTTGTGGGCAGGTGGTGTTTGAGCAGAGTACTGTTCTATTCTTTCTGATAAAGGCAGTGTGTGTGTATAGGCCAAGGATATTCTTTCTATTGATGAGTAAATCTTTACTGGCTTTATTTTACACAAATGATAAATTATTTGATAGTATGAGATGCAGTAGTAAATCAGTAAATCTTTACTTACACTAACTATAGCAAATGGATCAGTTTTATATGCATATAGGGCTGCTGAAGGTAATTTCTTTCTACAATCCCCAGATATATAAACTTAAACTTTTTTTATAAAAAAATTCCTAGTGAAATGATAAAAAGTATTTATTACTTTCAAGGTGACATGTTATTGTTAGCAGTATTTTGGAAATGGTGTTGGCAGCAATATGAGAATTAAAATAGACCTTTCTGATGGGTCCATTGAAAATTTTTAGAAAGATTTAATTTTTAAAAGCAAGTGCATTTCTATAACCAAAGCTCTGCTGGCTTTACTTGAGCTGGATCATATTAACATAGGTGTCCTATATTTGTGTAAGACTTCTTAACGCAGTGTTAAGACTAAAAATGAACTTTGGATAATTTAGTGTTAGGATGAAAGAGACATCTACTCTTTGTAATACGCTTTTTCATAACTTCATAAATTCACAAGGAATGACAGGGTCTTAGAATTATAAACAATTCAATGTTATTTTCAAACTTATTTTGACTTTTATTTAATGGCAATCACAAAACGAATATCAGGTTCAAGGAAAAGAGCTTTCAACTGGAGTGTTGTGTAGGAAGATGTCCTCTGTTGTCCAGAGGAAATGACCTCTGAAAACAATTTCTGTTATTAGTAATGAAGTAGACTCCACTGTAAAGTTTCATACACTATGTGAGCACAGGTGTTGTGATTTATTAGATATTATCAGGAACTAAAAAGTAAAGTTAAGCTTTGTTTTGCTAGTAAAACCTTTCGGGTGTGTTCATTCAAGGCTTGTCTTTGTTCTGAGAGTCTTGGACTTTGATACTCAAACATATAACCCTGAATATTCCTGTCTGAAGCCTGGCAGCTGTGGCTGAACCCATGTGAGCCTGTGGCAGGTTTTGTCCAACACGAATCTGGAGGAATACAACATACTGTGGGTAGCTGTAAAGATTTCCCTTGTCTTTACAATCCAAATTGGCGTGTCTTGACAGCTTAATATTTGTTAGCCAGCAGACTAGTGCTTCTCAAAATGCAAGCAAACACTTTGAGTGGGTACACAGTAATGTTTAGTGTGAGGCCACTGTACCCTGAGCACTTTGCTGCAGAGTTCTACACAGACAGCTGCATCCAAATAATTTTCATTTGATTTTAAGTCAAAAGTTTACAGCTCTCTTTGTTAGGTATGTATTGAAGCACAGTCTTCAGCAATGGGGCTAGAATTAATTCATTGCTTCATGTGCTTGCTTCATAGAAAATTGTGACCTAATGAAGCTGTTACATTGATTTAAGGCATTTGATA
Organism: Pycnonotus jocosus; assembly: GCA_013400435.1. Taxonomy (NCBI): domain Eukaryota; kingdom Metazoa; phylum Chordata; class Aves; order Passeriformes; family Pycnonotidae; genus Pycnonotus; species Pycnonotus jocosus. Next base: position 309,033 of record VWYP01016326.1, read on the forward strand.
CTTGCCACAGTCTTTCACTTAAATATCTGTAAAAAAGAAATCTGGGTGTGTTTGCAACATTTTCCTCAGGGAAGATACATGCTTTTCTTCCCCTTAGGATGTGATTGTAGGCTTTCTTGCACAGATAATATTTTAAAAAAATTTTGAAACTAGACAAAGACTTATTAGATACAGGTTGGTTTAGAACTTTATCTTATGGAAGTAAGGAATTGAGGGAACAAAACTTGAGCCTGAATGGAGCCTGAAAGTCATAATTCCTTTTCATGGTCTAACAATTACTATGTAATCAAATTTGGAGATGCTCAAAATAAACCCCTTAAGATTAGATTCTGTATCATCAGGATTATACTTATATAATAATTATTTCATAAGAAAAAACATATTCACCTCAAAATGAGAAATGAGTTAATGTATTACTGAGGCTTCCTGGAATGGATGCCTGACTCAGTAAGTTCATTTTATGTTTGAACATTTAATTCACTTAAAGATTTTCTGATAGTGTTCCAGAAGTTAGCAGGCAATAGAAAATGGAATCATTTATTTGTTCATTTTTTGGCTTTGAGCTGATTTGCAGTAAGGGCAAATAAAAATGAGAAGAAATGCAAGTTTGTGTAACTTCTGGTGATTACCACCATTACTGTGATAACTTTCACATGTGGCCAAAATAATCCTCTTCTGGAAATCCAGACTCACAAGACTTTAGTTGTGTGGAATAAAAAGCATGTCTCTAAGGACCTGCAGTTGCCAGACCTCCCAGAGGGAAGTGTGGTCTGTCGATGGGGTGTCTCTGCTCATCCAGTTCTGCAGGAGAGCAGGAACACCATGCTCAGAAAAAAAACCACTTGAAAACAGAGATGTGAGGTGAAGGGTTTAAAATATTGCATTTGCCTTGAACTCTTACCTTGGGGCCACTGTTTTTACTTCATGCTTGTATGGGTATTATCTGCACATTGACCTTCAATCTGCATTTATGTCAGAGCCTTAGCAATATTGCACAGCAAAATAAAGTTGGGAGACTGCTACTCTCACACTCCATTCCTATGGCAATATGAAAAACTGGCAGTTGCAGTTCAGAGAAAAAGATTAGAAGATACTTGGAAGTAAAGTTGTGTGGAGTAATTCAGTAATAGCATTTATTTTCCTTGAGCTCTCCTAAACTAATTTGGCTTCCCAAATATTCCTCACAGAATGTTGAGAAAATGTTTTTGTAACCTTTTGTAAATGTGTTAACTTCTAAGATTCATCATCCAACATTGGGAAACACTGAAATATTTTGTTTAAAAGAAAAAAAAATCCCACACAATAACAAAACCGGTTAAGTATTCTTGAATATTAGAATAACTGGAAGAAATCCAGGTGGCTTCTTGGAGTTACCTGTTGCTAAAAGCAATCATAATTTTGTATTTTACTGTGCCAGTTGAGTTTTCGGTCTTAGCATGTGTGGAGTTAATGATAAAATGTTCTCTTTTGTCTTTCAGAGATTAGAAAATACAGATTAAACTGCTTTATGCTGTGCAACCCGTCATGACCCCATAATTGTGTCCCTGTTCTAGCAAAATATACAAACACAGTCTTGTGGAAAAAGCAATAAATTTGGTGCTGAGAAAGGCACAGAAAACCCCAGGGTGCTAAGCTCAAATGCTCCAGTTCTAATTAAGACAGTTATGCAGATCTGGAAACAGTTAAAGATAAGATTGTGCCTTTCCATCACTGCTATTAAACAGAGGCTATTTTTGAGTATTATAATCAAATCATCAAATCTATATGTCTAGAAGAGGAGTGAAGTTTGTGCTCTGAAAGTAGAAATTCTTAAGAATTATGGTTCTTTTGAAGATGCAGTTCTCTGCTTAATGTCAGGAGGATATTTATATTCTTTAGAGAACATTGTGATTCCAAATATTCACATAATTCTTCTAGTTTAAATTTTGTATTATCCAAGAGGAGGGGCCAAAGATGATGAAGGAGCTGAAGCATCTGTTCTATGAGGAAAGACTGATGGAGTTGGGCCTGCTCAGCCTCAAGAGGAAACAACTGAGAGGGGAGCTCATCAATGTCAGTATCTGAAGGGAGGGTGCCAGGAGGATGGAACCAGGGTCTTGTGGTGCCAAGCAATACAAGAGACAATGGGCAGAAACTGATGCAAAGGAAGTTCCACCTGAATATGAGGAGGAACTTTACTGTGGGGGTGGCCAAGCACTGGAACAGGTTGCCCAGAGAGGGTGTGGAGTCTCCCTCACAGGAGATATTCAAGAGCCATCTGGACATAATCCTGTGCCATGTGCTCTTGGATAACCATGTTTGAGCATGGGGATTGGAACAGATGACCCACTGTCATCCCTTTCAACCCAATCCATTCTGTGAACAGGAAAGGGAAAACAAAACAAGAATCAGAACTCCTATCTTAAGTGTGGGGTCCTATGGTGTTTTTTTCCACTTTTGCCTAACTCTCTGGAGAACACCTTAGAGGTGTATCTTATAGGAGGATCTGCTCAGGGAACTAAACAGGGATGATTTTTAGTAGCTTCTAAGTGGCTAGAATATTGGTTAAGGACTACTATAGCACAGATGGCTTGATTCAATTGTATAAGGGAGCAAAGTGAGCATTCTTAAAATATTTGCTTCTTTTAACATGACTTAGCAATGACATCTGTTCAAAGGCTCATTTGAAAAAGGCAGGTCAATGAATCACTGTGAAATTCCAAATTTAACTTTGCTATTTTGGTTTATGATTGGCTCATGCTGCTTTTCTGGGCATACATGGGCTATTCTCTTCAGTGTGAGAAGTGATTAGTATTCTGAACTACAACAACAGCATCTCATTAAAATCATTAGATATCTTTGAATCTACTGGCAGTGCTTAAACTTCTGTCTTGCCAGTTGTGACTCAATTTTTGTTATACTATAGAAAGTTTTGTGCTGGGAAGTTTTTTCCTTTGTTCAACTCAAGAGAATTGAAGTATTATATGATTGCAGGAAAAGTGCTGTACAAAGACTGATCCAATGACATTTTCAGCATCTGTATTTCCCTGGGCTGTTGTCTGCTGTGTAGTGGCTGGTTGGGAGGCATAGAGTACCAGCTGTTGAATTTCTGGAGCAGAGGTGCTTATCCACTGCTCCCAGCTGAGTGCTTGAGAGCCTGTTTCTAATACCTCTTCTTCTAGGGATCATACTTATGCAGCCTTGTCGAACTACTTAGAAAATTTTGATGTAACTAAATTTTTTTTGCAGCCAAAATTATTTGTTGAATAAACCATCTCACCATTTGCATAACAGCTTCACCATTAGGTATCAGGAAATGACTGTGTAGGTGTTATGTAGTTTGGATCTTATATTTTTAGAGAGGATCATTGCTGCAAAGTACTGTGGAATTGTCAGCATCCATCTTGTGGAAAGCAAGCATGAGTAAAAATAATCACCACCTGCAAGGCCTTTTAAACTTGCTATTTAAAAGCCATAGGTTACTTGTTTCAACATCAACAAGAATATAATGGAAGACTAAATGAAAGCTAACTTGTAAAGAGAGCAAGCCCTATGGTCTGCTTTTACAGTGTGATAATGTCTCACATGTTCTGTTCTTTGAAGGATTATGAAAAAGGTGCTGTATGTTTTCAGAAAAGTAACTCAACAATTAGAATTTGAGATGCTGTGGCCTGTTCTTTACTTAGATTGCAGGTGTTTAATTTCTTTATGGGCCAAAATGGTCTTTCAACTTACCTGTCAATTGAAGAATCATAGAATAATTTAGTTTGAAAGGGAGCTGTGGAGGTTCCTTTGAACCCTGTTTAAACAACATGAGGTCGGATGTGCTCAAAAATTACCTGGACAATCTGGAGTTTGTCCAAGTTAATTTTGATTTCTTCCAGGAAAAGTTTCCACAATCTCTCTGGGCAACTTATCTAAATACTTTGCTGCTGCCATGGTGAAATTCCTGTACCTAAACAGAATGTCCCTTTTTGTAACTTTCTTGCTTCTGTGCACTTTGCAGAGGATTCTGGGTCCATTTTCTCCGTATGTTCCCATTAGGTGACTGCTATCTAATTTCATTTCAAAAATGAATAAATAAACCTGTATAAAGCAGCTTACAGAAAAAAACCCTGAAAATCCACGTAGCACAAGGTGGGCTTAAGATATACAGCATCTTAGTTTTCGAAATGGCCCTACTTGTTCATAAACAAACTCATTTGCATTTAAAGACGTGTTGGTTCTACTGCTACGTTTACTCATGAGAGGGCAAAAAATAAGTTTAAAATGTCCGGTTAGCACTAACTTAATCTGAATATAAATTAATAAATGTTAATGCTTACAGAAGTCAGAACAATCTGTAAGTCTTATTGAATAGAAAAATGTGCAAGTATTTTTTCCTTTTTGGTAAAAATCTCCAGAATAGTTAATTTTAGAATGTACTTAAACCTCACTGCTGGTGAAAACCAGTTATCTGCTATATGCTGTAGACCTAGGATATTGTATTAGAAGTGGAGCTCAAAATAGGGGTTTTATCATCTCTAAACACGTTGAAAACTGACTGTAATGTTCAAAACAGGAGACTATATCCTTTCAGCTTTCTTTGAAAGTACAAGGTTTTGTTGCTTTTCAGACTCTGTAAAAAATGTAAAGAAGGAAATCTAGGCTGTTTGAACTATTACGAAGCCATAAGTGTAATGAACATGTACTGTTTCACTCTTTCAGTTTGCACTTTGAATAATTTCATTTCACAGAACAGATACTGTATGTCAAGCCAAATTTTATCGTATCTTAGAGCCCTTGGGATTTCTATGACTTCAGATACTGTAATCTTCTTTCTGTTCCTTATTCTTTACTTGAGTTCTTGATTCATGTTATGAATAAATCATGTTGCTCCTATATTATAGATTGAATAGTCTGGGGGAGTCATGCTCGGTAATGTACACTATCCCTCTTAATTTTCTTAAATCAAATGTGCTTTGAGAATTATTTTGCTTGCAAGTAGATGCCTTTTCTTTCATGTTTTCTGATTTAGTCAGTTACTAAAATGTAGTCATTGTTTCATAACCAATATAAAGAACAGTATGGCTTGTTTTGTTTTATAGAGAATTTTGACTTTTATGACAGATTCATCTGGCTGTTCTCCTACTTGAAACTTTTTTTCACAGTTGCTCTGTAAACTGTAAGCAAAATCTTGCTGAGAGGTGAGACATAGTTTCTGCTATAACAAACTCCATCTTTAAATTATATCATATTTAAAATGCAAATAAATATGTGAACCTGTTCCAGGTAGAACCTTTTGAACATGTCTGGTGTTACTATCAGCACTGGAACTTGCAACAGTAAAATATGAATCTTTTGGATTCACAGTACTTGGACCTTGCTGTGTGTCAGCACATGCCTGGGTTCTTGTCTCTATGTTCTTGAGACCTTGTAATGACACTGGCAAAACCACAAAAGATTTAGTATGAGGTTTCTATAAAAGTTCTTTTCTGTTCCTGGAAAAAGTGCCTTTTGTGTCTGAAAACTTACCAAATATGCACCTTTTAGGCAGAGCATAAAGATAATGTGGGGGATGGGGAGGCATTACTGCAGAGGAAAGAGAGAAAGTTTCTTCTGAACCTGAAATTTTCCAATAGAGATGCTACAGATTTGGAAAGCAAAAAGGAAGACTAACTTATGGCAAAACATAAAATATTAATTACTTGATGCTTCATAGCTATGACCATGAATAAATACTAATTAATAAGGACACTGGAAGCATCTGATGTGAAGGTCAGGCTGGCTTATGCTATAATCAATGTATAAGTAATTATGTTGCTCTTTCTAATTTCTGTAGAAAGGACTGAGCTGTGAAAATAAAAGCTTGTAAAAATTTGTTGGAATATGCTATGTTGTTGAAAGTAAAAAGGTGCCATGAAAAAGAGTAAGAGACCAGATACGGAACAGGACATGGACAAAGACAGACGCATCTACAAAACTACTACAACATGAAATGCTAGCAGGGGGATAGCTGTGAAATTGTAGCTGACAACCGAAGCTCTGTGGTAGGAAAAGCTGTATCATTAGTGCTCTGCAAACCTTTTCAAAGTGAGCCACAAAGTAAGAGGGAAGCTGAATTAGTAATGCTGAGGCTGGGTGCTCTTAAAGAAATGGTAAATGGCCAATATAAAGCTTTATGAAGTCCTGGTTATAACTCTACATGTAACAAAGCTAAAGAGAAGATGTTTTTTCCTTTTGAATTTCAGTCCAATACATTGCTCTAGCAGATCAAAGCTGTTTGAGTTTACACTGTAGGGATAATCCTTCTTTTACAAGTGATCTGCTGTGACATCAGGCAGCATTTGTTTGTGTGATGTGAGCTGTGGCAGTAGTTGTCTGACAACTTCTTGGGTTTTTTGTGTTTTCTCATGTTCCAGTGGTTACAGGATATGACTGTAGGCATGTGATGTAGATTTTACTGTCTCTGTTGCCAGGAGCAATGTTATACAATGCCTTTGTACAAATATGTAATCTGTAACATCAGCAGTGTTGCCATGGCATGTCAGTGCTGTCCTCCTGTGTCCATTGCTAATGGCCTAAAGCATTGTAGAAAAGAAAACCCCAAATAAGATTGTTGTTATTAATAAATTAGAATATTTCAAGTGTCAGCTTCTCTTGAAGGCTGATCAATCTCTATTAATGAACTTGTCTCAAGATCAAATTTCCTTTGCTGGAGAGTTGTTCCTTCACAATGTCTGGATATGCTCTTAGCTGCCCACAGCAGAACCATGGGCACTCAGCCCCTCTCCTGTGTGTGGCTTGGGCACCATGCAGTAGTCTCTTAGCCCATATTAAAGATCACAAATCCTAGCCCTGAAAGACACTGATGTTCCATGTTCTACCAATTTTTCCTGCTTTCTCTGTCCAAACCTCCCATGCTGCATAAAGCCATAAGCTCCAAGGAATAACAATGGAAAAAGGGTTGTAGCTCTGCTTTTCTTGGTCTCTTCTCAAAAGACACTGAAGTGAAAGTACCTGAAGAGCTATAAAGTCACGCTTGTTTAAGTTGTCTGGCTTTCAGCACAGTAACAGATTTGTTGTTCTAATGTTGTAAGCTCAAAATTACAATGTTTTTTCATTTAACATTACTGCATGCTGGGAGGAGGAGGAAGATCAGGTCTCCACACCTGCTGCTTTCATGTCTTGTTAGGAGACAGTCACTTCATGGAAAACTTCATGCTGAGTACTTAAAATAAATAGCAACCAGCTGCTTGAATTCCTTTTAAAAAAAGTCAAGCATATAAATGCCTGTTCACTGTAAATTAATTTGAGAAGGAATGCCCATTATTTTAAGTGAATTGTTGCTCTCTTATTTATTTTGTTGTGGAGTGATATTGTCTCTTTCTGCAGATAATTTATCTTCTAGAAAATCTCATTAGGTTTAGGGCCCTTTCCTATGATTTTCAGAGGTGTCTAAGACCTTGAGGAAGAGGGTCAACAGGTAAATGAATTGTTCTAATGGTTTTACTGGCATTTCTTTCCTGCAAACATCTGATAGCCTCATGACACTACTGAAGGGATTTTGAGTTGGTGTGCTGGTTTCAGTTGGGGTAGAGTTAATTTTCCTCATAGCAGCTAGTACATGGATATGTGCTGAATGTAGGGTTGATTTATACAGAGATTTTTGTTATTGCTGATCAGGACTTACACAGAGCTAAGAGATTCCCTGCTTTGCTAAGAGATTCCCTGCTTTTCATAGTCATGTTACAAGTTGGGAATGTGTGGGAGGCTGGGGGCAGACACAGCCAGGACAGGGGACATGAATTGACAAAAGTGATATTCCAGACCATTAGGCATTATGCTCAGTGTATAAAATGGGGAGAAGGAGCAATGGGGAGATGTTTGCAGTGATGGTGTTGGTCTTCCTAAGTCACAGCTACCTGCGATGGGGCCCTACTGCCCTGGGGATGGCTGAACCCCTGCCTGCCCTGGGAAGCAGTGAGTTAATTCTTTGTTTTGCTTTACCTGTATGTGAGTTTCTTTCCCTATTAAACTTTATCTCAACCCATGAATATTTTACCATTTACTTCAGATTCTATCTCTGATCCTGCAGGTGGGAGAGTGAGCAGCTTTGTGGGGCTTGGTGGCCAGTGTGGTTAAACTGTGACAGGTAGGCTGTTGCCCTGATCTTTTCAGCCTTCTGATATTTGCATTCTTGTACTGGAGTTTCTCACAGATTTCATGTAAACAGAGTGATGTTTTCATAACTGCCTCTTTTGTTTATATTCTTCTCCTCGAGGAGGAGACAAATTGATGGACTGTTAATTTGACCAGTGTGGTTGGAGAGGTGGCAATCTCATCCTCCAATCCATGGTCATTGTCCAGAAACTATATAAGTGGAAGTAGAAAATAAACTTCCCCTCTTCTTGTCCCTGAACTCAACTGAGTACCTCTTGTTCATGTTGTGTCCTATAGCAACAGTGGGCAGCTTATGCATGGCAAACACTCATTTTGATGATGAGAGACCAACCAGGAAAATATATTTTGCAGATCTCCATAAGAAATAGTATGTCTTTTCTAGTGTTTGGATGTGCCTAAGGGGCAGAATAAGCTGTGTTGGATGCACAAGGATCACTGAGTCCAGCTCTTGGCCCTGCACAGCACCATCTGCAAGGTTCACACCATGTGCCTGAGAGCACTGTCCAAATGTTTATGGAACTCTCTCAGGCTTGGTAATGTGATGACTTTCCCAGGGAGCCTGTTCCAGTGCCCAACCAGCTGCTGGGTGAAGAAGCTTCTCCTAACACCCAACTTAAACCTGCCCTGACACAATTTCAGGCCATTCACTCAGATCCTGTCCAGAGAGAAATGGAATATATAGCTATAAATTAAGACAAATCCCATATTTTATAAGTTTAGATTTAGAATAATTTTGTTAGTTGTTTTTCTGTGAAAACAAGGTTAGATGTGTAAATTGAATCCATGTGTTCTTGATTAAAGATGGTGAAGACATCTTTAAAAGTGGTCCAATGGCTGCAGAAAACTCATGCAAAAAGGAAATGCTTTTTTTTTTGCATTGACTCTGCTCACAGCATCAATTTAGCTGCTGATTTGAGTTACCAATGATTTCTGAGTATAAACAATTTTTAGATGCATTGTGAGACTGTTCAAATTACATTCTTACAAGTGAAGGAAAACATTCAGAAACTATTTCTCTAAGGAAATGTGATGTGCAATGCTGTTGACCTTCAGTCACATCATTACAGTTGGTTTCATAGCAGAATCTTTATGATACTTGAGAATAATTCCTTTAAATAAGGTCTCAACAGCTCCTCTGAGCCAAAAGCCGATAGTAAAGCAATAGCATTCATTTTTAGTCAGGAAGAGAAATAGAAAACTTTCTGAATAAGAATGTGGTTAAAGAGATAATGAAATCTTCTTTTTGGAACATACTCTTTGGTTCATATTGCATTTCAATGGGCTGTCCATCCAGGAAGGAGAATGAGCACGCTCTCATAGGGACCTCTGTACCGCTCCCTCTCCTTGTGGGAGGACTGAGGTAATTCACACCACTTACTCCTCCTGAGAATAAACAGGAAAGTGGCTTCCAAATATTAATTAGGAAATTCATAGAGAATTCATAGATTTGCTCAGTAAAATGAATCTAATTACAGGATTTTGATTTTAATATATAATAGGATTATTTCAAAATTGGTTCTAAGTTGTCAGTTGAGTAACACTTCAGAAAAGTCTGCTGCAGTGACAGCAGGCACTGAATTTGCTGCAGCAAGGAAATCTATTCTGAATTGCTCTACAGGTTTGCTCTTGGTGTTGGCTGTGGGAGTAGCTGTGGGCATTTACAATGCAAATGAGAAAGGACATCTTTCACTTTAGACTTAGTAGACATAAGCAGCTTTCATATTGGGAGACTGAAAAAACCCATAATAATCTATACCTTGTAGTTAGTATCAATACACAGAGACTGTATCTTCTCACTGATCACTTCATTGTTTACTGATATAATTTTTTTTTTCAGTAAAATTAAACACACAGTTACTTAATCTAAAGCCACAGTATACCCTGTACTGAAGGAACACTTGTTTGCTTCTCTTAATCTTTTTGGAACATTACTCGGTCTGAGTTTTAAAAAGAATCTACCTCTGCAGTTGGGAATGTAATTTGATTTATCTCTTGTTTTATTTCCCATTGACTATGTAATAGCTGTTTGGCTCTTAAAAAAGAGTTTTAGCACTATCCAATGCAAAAAATGAGGGAAGAATATAGACCGGATGGGCTTGAAATGCATGTTGTATCTCGACAAAAGTGGGAAATCGTCTCTGGTTTTGAGAACTTCAGTACCAATTATGGAAGTGAACTTTATAACAATTTAGCTAAATCACAAATCCGTTTTGAGACAGGATAAGCAGCATTTCAGAAGTTCTTCTAAAATTATTTATGTATTGGCAAAGTAGTGACTGCACAGAAGAGGTGAGAGCTACATCATTTGCAGAGGACATGAAGATGGAGCAGAGATTTTATGAGAAACTAACTACAAGGAGAAGCTCTGGCAGAAGGGAAAGAAAAGCCAATTTGTACCTAAATTTTCCCTTTAGATCTTCAGGATACTCTCAGGTCAACACTGGGATTGACGAACTGTGACTTTTATAAAGATTCACCAAAAGTAAATCTCAGGAGGATTTTGAATGAGAGTGTGTGTGGGGGGGAGGGGGATGGCATATTGAAGTGTGAAGACTTTCCTTTTTTTTTTTTAGCAGAGTGGGCAGCATGGAGGGAGTGTGAAAAAGTAGCAGGAGAAGGAGACAAATAGGCGTTTCTGACTAAGTTGTTGTGACAGGAAGCAAGGTCCAAGGGATAATTTAGGATGATAAACCTTTAAGACCAGACCTGATCTGGTATGGTAATGTGGAGGAAAGTACTCTAGAGGTTTGAAGGAAGGATGTGATTTGAATAAAGAGAGATTGAACAGATGTTTATTAGAGTTTCCAGAAAGCAAGTGTGAGTACTGAGATAAAGTTTTCATGTTTTGAAATGTGGGTGAGTGCTAAAAGCCATTGGACAAAGAAAACTTAGCTATCCTTTATGCTGATAAAAGCTTAGTGAATGTGATGTGAATGAAAGCATGAGGCTTTTTTGTGTTGCAAAATTAAATAATGGTGACAATAGAGGGCTTGTCAAAAAGAAGGAAAAAGTGCTGATGTTGAGAGGAAAAAGAGGTATATTTTGTTCATACTAAGCTTTGGCTTGCCACCACTCATTCAGGACATGAGCTAGCTGACAAAGGAGAGACCAGATAAACTAATAGGTGCAAAGGTATTAAAAATCTAGGGAGTAAAGCAGATGGGAGACTGTCAAAAAAGAACACAATAGGTGAGAAGCAGCAGACGTGTGAGTCCTTAGGAGAGAGGCACAGGAAAAACTGAATTTCAAATATTTTGCTGCCCAGCAGCCATTGTCACCTATCTATTTTCACACCACAGTCCAGGGTGGTTTTTCCTTGCCTTATGTTATACATGGTATTGTTAATCCTTAACTTGCATGCCCATGAGAGATGAATGTCTTGTGTTACATTAAGATAAAGGTTTTGCTTGAAATGCAATTTGATTAAACTAATTTAAACAAAGCTGTTAAAACACTGAAGACCTGAAAAAATGTATTTTGAATTATAAAAACCTGTTTGTAAATTCAGGCTTCATGGGCTCATATTTCTCTATAGCGATGGAAAACTGTCCTCCAACTTAATTTTTCCTAGGTCTGTATTTTCTTTCCATGGAGCAATATCCAGGCTGTTGAGACCTTGTGATCAACTGGAGTTGCACAGAGGTCCTATTTAGAGGTCTGGTTTTTCCTATGGCACCTGTACCAGAACTGTTCTGGTGTGTAGTCTTGGCTACTTGTAGTACTTGTGGTCAGGCACATGCTGTCAGTGGCCCTACTTCAGACCTGCTGGTATTTAACTGGGTTCTTTTTAAGGGGATTAGCTCAAGCTAGGGGGAAGAAGATGAGTACTGTTGATGTCTGGACTTTTTCTTTTTGCACTTGTAGGATCCTGTCTATCCAGAGAGGGATTTGTATCCGAATTTGTATCACAAATGTCAGCTAAGTGATTTCCCTCAGTCTCAAACTTTCAAGCAGCTCAGAAGTACATCTAAAACCCTGAATAGAGGATGATATAACATTGATGTTTAACAAGGCTCTGTATCAATTATTACATAACATTTTCCTGAAGGAGAGCTGGCTCTCCCTTGCCCAGAAGATTTGGCTTCAATATAAATAAACACTAAACATTTCCTTTAAGAAAAATTGTGTGAAGATGGAAGAGCCTGAGCACACTCCAACTAAGGCAATTATGAATTTAGATAATGTTATAGTTTCCTTTTTTTTCCCTTATACATAATTGTCTATTTCACAATTCAGGTTTTACATCTTTTCCCACTCAGCCCACTCAGTTTTGTTGTTAAAGATCTACTAAGTTAAAAACAGTCTGCCTTTTTAACTGTGTTCTTCAGTGAGGCACTTCTGCCATTTAATTTAAATACAAAAAGCCATATGTTTGTAATTTCATTTTTTGAGATAAAGCTGATGCAATTTTAAAAATGGTTTAAGTGGAAAGGGACTGAAGGCAGTCAAATAAACATGTCTCCATTTTCTGTGGTAACGACAAGCCTACCAAAAGCTTTTAGCAAGCCTGAAGCAATGCCTGTTATAAGATTATGCACCATAATATTCTATTAAAAAACATTTAAAAATAGTGTTAAATCTCCTTAGACAGTTTCGTTTTTTGACTTTTGTGTATATGGGTTTTTAAAGCGGACTTACAGACTGACAAAAAGTCTGCAGTGTGAAGATTTGGTGCTGCCTTGATAATCCTGAGCCATAGTGACACTTGCAGGAAAGGGGCCTGCAAATGATGGCTGTAACAATTCCCATGGCTGTTCATTGTTGGCCGCTGCATGGAGAGAAGTGGTGAACCTGTGCCTTCTGCTTTATACTCCTATGAAATCAATGAAAGTTTGACATCCTTATTAACAGCTCTGTACATGTAATTCACTCATACATCCCTATCTTATTTGTAAGAATTACTGGTGGAAAAGAAAAATCTAAAACATCTGTTCTGCCTGAGTCAGATTACGAGCTGCTTTGTCAAATGGCATCTGAGAGAGTGCTGTGGTACAGACACATCAGCTTTTGAATTTGGTAGGGATCGCTGGCATGCTGCAGAAAAGCCACTCAGCAGATGGCAAGTGAAAACAACTTCTGTCCCTAACAAGGTGGGATGACTTTAAATCACTGAACTGAATGACAAAAAATATTTGTCAGTTATCCAGTCTGACTTAATATTTCATAATAGTTCAGTTTGTATTTTTGGGTAGAGTTTGTGCATCTTAATTTTTTGTGCTTTCTTTTTTGTGCTTGTTCCCATGGTTTTGGTTAGTTGCAGAACAAATGTAAAACAGGTTTGTTTTTATTTTAATTTATTTTTAAATTGTGTTTATTTTGCAAACAATGGAAATGGATAAGTTTTTATGGGGATTTGAATTGCCTATATAAATGTCTGACAACAGACAGGAGGGAGACTGTTCTTTCATTTGTTTGATGGAGGTCCTTCCTCTTATGCTTGATTTTAATTTGTGGTGGGTTTTGTTTTTTGCATGATTACTGTTTACCACAGTCAAGATGTCAGTTATATAACCACTGTTGTCAGTTTTAGAGGGCTGGTGTCTTTCATTTGTGTCTAAGTGCTTGAAAAAACTGTAAAGGTTTGTAAACTCAGCTAGGTCTCCTACTCTTCTGGAGATCCACTGTCATTTTGCTATGAAAAGGTAATGAGAAATCTTAGAGAATTTAAACAATTGTGGGGGACTACATCTGCATGCTTTAGGACAGCTGGGAACAGGAGATGTGAATTTTTAAGTGATTCTGCATACATTTATTCTCTTTGAGACTTGACTCTATATAGCCCTTGTACAAAAATATATGTTAAAAGCCAGAAGTTGTCAGTCAATTTTACTTAAAGACCCTTGACATTTGGAACCTGTTTTTAGAATAAGGGGTCCCAACTCTTTCCTTGTGTGGAAAATACTTCCAAATAGTAGTTAAATTTCCCTATACTTACATAGGGTACTTTTTCTGAAATATTGAATCACGAATATTTGGGACAAAAATCGAGCACTTGCAGTGGTAGGTGCTTAATTTATCTACTTTTCTTAAAAATGACATTCTGGTATGAAGAAAAAACTTGGAAAGGGAGAAATTTTTCTTGTCTGGAACACCAGCTCACTCAGGCCCAGCAGAACAGCTGTTGTGAGACTCTGCTGGAGGTGCTGAGTGGGCTGTGGTGCCATGCAGTAACCTATAAGAAGGGAAACATATTGTGAATAAAAATAAGTATAAATGTCAATGATGATGAATTAAGGTTTGTTTGTAGACCACATGGGAATGTTTGTTTGTATATTTTTAAGACACATACATAAAAACACTTGCATTCGGAGAGACATGTTCAATGCAGAAAGGAATATGAAGAAGTCATGAATTGTACAAAGACCTTTCCTAATAAGGAAATATGATTGTGAACTGTAAAGTGTTTAGAGTATTCAGTTAAAGGAAGAAGTCATAAAATCATAAGATGGTTTGATTGGGAGAGACCTTTAAAGATCCTCTAGTTCAACATCCTTGCAATAAGCAAGGAAACTTTCCACTTAGGCCGGGCTGCTCTAAGCCACATCCAACTCGTCCTTGACAATTTCCAAGAATGAGACATGCACAGTTTTACTGGGAAGCCACCATTTTCATAAAGAATTTCTTCCTTATATTTCCCTGCTTGTAGTTTAGAATTGGTGCCTTTGTTGTGTCACACAGGCCCTCTTAGAGTCTTGCTTCATTTTTCTTACACACCTTCTAGTTATTCAAGTTCTGTGATAACATCTCCCTGGTGTCTTCTCCAGGCTGAACAGCCCCCACACTCCAAATCTGTTGTCATAGGAGAGGTACTCCAGACCTCTGACCATTTCTGTGACCCTCCTCTGGACCCACTCTACCAGGCTGATGTCCTTGTGGATCTCAAGGCTGCATGCAGCATTCCATGTGGACTCACATCAGACCTGAGAAGAGGGGAAGAATCACCTCCCTCAAACTTTGGCCATGTTTCTTTTTAATGCAGCCCAGGACACAATTGAATTTCTGGACTATGAGTATGCATTGCTGGCTCACATCCAGTTTCTTATTGAAATAAAGATAGATGACATGGTATCCATTGTTCATCCCTTTCCTAGCAATGCAGTTGCTCCAGTAGCTGAAGTGAATTTCTTTGTTACTAACCGGCAAGTCATTAGTTGGAAATAATATAATAGTGAGGACTATAGGTATTAATATAATACAAGCAAGACCAAAATTCTGTCTAAATTTTAACAGGCTATCTTTGATACAAGTAGCATTAAGAGTCTGAAGGGTATAAATTGATATTTCAACAAGAAATTTTGCTCTGTGAAGTTTTATGGTGGCTTTGTTAATCAAGAACCAGCAAAAGTGACCTACCTTGTGGATTCTCTATCTTATAAGCACAGGTCTTAAGAGTAATTTCAAATCCCAAATATATTGATTGTATTTTCAACTGCTGGAAACTGACATAGCTCTGCCTTCAGTGAAATGATGTTCAATTAGAAGAGTAAAAAATTTCGATCTTTAGTCTGTAGTAACCATCAGCACATATGCTTCATTGCACTTTTGGGACAAAGGACAAATAAAGATTTACAGTTACAGGTTGTAACCAAGGGAATAAGTGGAATAATCATGCTTTATTTATACTTAGTTACTTATCCTAGTAATTTTCCATGAGATAAGTCATCTATGGAGACAAAGCAGTGCAAGGTAGTGTTGAATGAAATAAGTGAAATGAGATGTTTTGGCAGCAGATCAAATCAGTTTCCAGATGTGGTGAGGAATGACTGCTTTAGTATGTTTCTCTGTGTACTACAGCTTCTTTTAAGTGTTAGTGAGTAATAAATGCAGATATAGTACTTGATGAAAAATCTTTAGTTTATAGGTTTTTTTATTTTTTAAATGCTTTTTGAAATATAGAGAAAAGACTGATTGTGAAAAGTCATAAGTGACTTAAAGTTTCTAGAACATTGTGCTGATATTAATCTGAATATTGGATTTTTGAATTAAGACCAGCCATTCTGTAACCTGAAACATAGATGTCAGTATTCTAGCAAGGCAGGTACATTAGTCATTCACTACATACACTTGATCTGGATAAACCCAAGGTTTTAAAGTATGAAAAAAATGTGGAAATGTATCAGCTATCCTGACAGTGAGAGTTTCAGTAACAGAACTTTTAAACTCAAAAATAAAAAAAAAAAGGAGGAAAAATGAATAGGATTTGGAGCTGAGCTGGACAATATCTTGTCATGGGTTAGGCAAAGTAAATTTAGTGCAGATCTAGATGCTGGGGTGCATTTATCTAAGAACAGATGAGCTGAGAGCTTTTGTCCTGCTTGACTCCAGCTCACATGAGCTTCCTCACCCATACACAGTGCTGCGTTCTCTAGGTCTTGCCTTCTGTTCCTGGCAAAGGGATTGCTGCTGGTCCAGGGAGGTTGGGCAGAAAGAACGTTGTGGTTGCTGCTGTGGGGATGCTCACAGTTACACAGTTGTAGTCCCTGGTATTAAAGACCAAGGTTCCTGTGCACCAGTGGCATTTTGCTCCATGCATCCTTCATCTCCAGCTTTTTCCCCAGCATGGATCAGTTTCTTTGTGTCTCCTAGCTCTCTTGTTTTCTGGACAATCTGTATTTGGAAACACTTCCATTTTACCTCTTTAGAGAACCCCAGGTCCCTGGTTATTCTTGTCTAGACAGCCTATGTGCAGAAGCACAGTCTGTGATGAGCTTTGTAATCTGCAGTTATGTTTTGTTTTGGTTTTTTTTGTTGGTTTTTTTTTTTGGCAAGTTGGTGAATTTAGGATGTGCTGCTTTTGTGTAGATGTAGTAAAAATACACAATCAGCCCATACTGGTTGTGAGTAGCAGATAGGCTTTGGCTTTAGAGTTTAGAAATTGTGTTTTGGATATTCACTCCCTCCTTATACACTCCCATACCCTCTCCCCAGTTATGTGCCCTTGTGTTTGCAATCACAGCTTAAACTATGTATTTCCTGTAGTTGTGGAAAATTGAGTCTTGTGATGGACTGTGAGTTCAGAACTGCCTGTTGGGTTTTGTCTTGAGACCAGGGCTGAAATGGAGACAGTGTGAGATTACCTTATTTTGAATATGCAAATATCTGCTGCTCTTTAGTTAAGGGTGCAAAACTTGTGACAGGCCATTACTCATTCCTGTAATTATCTTCTTGAACTATAGATAGGGAACTTTGTTTTAGCACTGGTTTCGGTAGCATTGAGTTTGTGGTTTCTCAAGTACGCAAAATTATTTTCCAAATTAGGCTAGTTTTGCATCTCCTTGAAAGTAAAACATAGCTTTTAGATAAATATGCAATAAATTGCAAGTGAGGTGAATTTGTTAATTTTTAATGGTTCTTCATGTTAGGCATCAGCTATACTGCAGGTCAATGTAGAAGCCTGGCTGAAGTTTAAAGGACTTTGAGCAGAGCTGGTTACTTTTTTGCTTTGAACACAGATTTACTGGTACAAAGTACTAATTTTTTTTTCTTAATATATCTGGTTTTGCTTTCAAACATCTTGAGGTTGATATTCAACAGCTGTGAATTTCCAGGTAGTTAGCATAACTCTCAGCAGGAAAGTTGTCCTTCCTGACAAAGATGTCACTGTCAGGGATATTTTCTCTTTGACTCACATCTGCTACAACTGCTGTGTTTTTGTTCTGACAAGTCAAACAGGTGGATATCAAACAAAAGCTCTGTCTCTCAAGGTGGTATCAGATGTGATTCTAGGACAAAGTAAAATTGCTAGCATTTCCTTGCTTATTTAATTCCTTTTTCTGGGTATTTTGTGAAGAACCAGAGAGCCACATTCTCCAGATGTAGTGTCTTTATGAAAATTATGGCTTCAGAAGTATTTTTCATAACATGTACAATATATATTCAAGGCCCATGAAAGAGTTAGGAAAATACATGCTCCTTTCCTTTGTGAATTAACTGAGTAAAATCTGAAATGTTGAGAACTTGTACAGAAAGCAAAGAACTTCCTGCTATCCTGTTATGGATTCAGAGTTGACAGTCTGGATTCTGATAGACATTCTCCGTGTCAATTGATTGGGGGAGGTGGTGATCAAATTTTGCATTATTTTCTTGCAGAGATCTCCAATTAGAATCCTTATGAGGGTAGGTTTGGTGATGAGCACCTAAAGAAATGCACCTGCTCTGTCAGACTGTTAGGATATGGTAATTTTAATTAAAGACAATTAAGAAGGAATCTAAATGTCAAAGGTCCTACATCCTCCAGAAGCTATTTCTGCCTTGAGGTGTTTGAGAAATGGGGCACTTGTAAATGCTGTGAAGTTACCTTTAGTACTCTGGCTGCAGGTAGAGGAAAACAACAGGAGTTTATAAGAACCTTACAATCTCAGGAGGTAAAACGAGGATGCTAAATTGGTAGGAGGTAGCAGTAGACTCCATTAGAGAAGTTTAAAAATTCCACATTACAGAAATAATTTCCATTTCACTTTCATTACATTTGGCAAAGTCTATTTCAATAATGGATTTTTTTTCTTTGTTTCATTTTAAAATTAATCTAAATCTGTATGTAAGGCTTTCAGTTGTGATTGTGACCACTTGAGTAATTAGAGAATTAGAAACAGAAGGAAAGCTTTGTGAGCAAACCAAGGCTTCTAAGTGCTTCTTGAAGATGGAATAACTTCTTAGGTACATATATAATTAGGAAGGCTTTTTAATGCTTAAGGAAAAATAGTATTTTATTTGGAATATTCTAGTCAGTTCTGCAGTTGTTTTTCTAGGATACAACTGCATACTTCTTTTCTCTGCCAAAAAAAAAGAAAATCACCAAAATCCACAGCAAAACCCAGGCCTCATGGTAAAAATATACTGTATATACTCCAAAGGCAAGATTGAAACCAAATAATTTGGGGTATTTTTCTCCTAAAAAATAAGACTTGCTAGTTCCTAGAATATATATAGTAGCTAAAATTGAGAATATTGATCATGCTTCACTCTTTTTAATGCCAGTATCTGGCTGCCTAATTCAGTATCTGAATGAGAAGTAAGCCTTGAGTTAAACATTCTAATCTTAATATATTGGGTCATTAGTCCCTCTGGGTCTCTGCACTGGATTACTTTCATTCTTTTTGAATGTATTTCTTTGAAAACTTTCTTACTGTTTTCATGTCTGTTGGAACAATCCTGCCTGGTGTAACACCTTGTGGCTGGAGATGTGTCCAGTCCTCCATGTTCCGGCTGGCACGTCCGTTGGCTGGTTGGGCCTTCCCTCTTTCCTGCCCTGAACCTGACCAAAATCGGTGTACATGAAGCAAACTGTCTTTCTTACACTGTAAGAATGCTCCAGAATCCCAGTCATGGAGTGGTTGAGGTTGGAAGGGACCTCTGGAAGTTTTCTTGCCCAGTGCTCCTTCTCAAGGCACAGTCATCCAGAGCCTGTTGCCCAGGATGGTGTCCAGACAGTTTTGAGTATCTCCAGGGATGGAGCATCCACAACCTCTGTGGGCAACCTGTGCCAGTTCTCCTCACAATGAGAACGTTGTTCTTGATGTTCAGTTTGTGTGTCAGTTTGTGCCCATTGCCTCTGGTCCTTTTACAGCCAGTGAAACCCCGGCTCTGTCCTCTACATGCTCTCCCTTCAGGCATGTCTATACATCAGTGAAAGGATCTCTCAGCCTTTTCTCATATGAAAGATGCTCCAGTTGTTTAATCCTTTTCATGGTCTTTCACAAGAGTCTCTCCAGTATGTCCCTATCTCTTCTGTAGTGGGGAGCACAAAACGGGACACAGCACTTTGAGCATGGTCACTGCTGAGCAGAGGGAAAGAGTGGCCTCCCTCGACTTGCTGGCAGCATTCCTGCTAATACAGCCCAGGACAATGTTAGCCTTTCCTGCCACAGGGAGACATTGCTGGCTTGTTTTCCACTTGGTTAGTCTTCCTTTATTTGTATGCTTTGGTTTTTTGTCACTCTTTTCCCTTTGTCTTGGCTGGGGAAATGGGTTATTGTCAGCAACTATTTCAGCCTTACTGGCATGGTAGTTCTCACTGTCAGGTCTTGGGCAGCTGTGTCCTTGTTTTCCTTCAGGAGGCTACTAAGGTACAAAATCCCTCTTAATCCAGTTCTTCTAGGCTTGAAAGGACTAACATATTGCTTTGGTTCAAAACAAGAATGTTCTCTTGTAAATAGACCTGTGTAAGGCAAATCACTATATTTATTACTCTTTACCCTTGTGGTTTGTATACGAACGTTTTTGATTTGGTTGGTTGTTTTTTGTGGAGGTTTTTTTTTTGTTTGTTGTGCTTTTTCTGTTGGTTTTTTTTTTCTTTCTGGATGTTTCAGATCCTTCTGGTTCCGTTTCTTGATTTTGTGTATGATTGTATCAATCAACTCAGATTAATGGAAAAGCACTTTTTAAGTGTCTAATTATTGTTGTTCTAGGAGAACTGTTACAGAGCCAGTGGCTATTTCCAGGATGGCATTAATAAGAGAGGTTATTTATTGCCATTAACACTAACTGTAGGTAGAGGAACTGCATGAAATCTGCAATTTTGCAAACCTTCCCTTTGGGAGGTTGACAGAAATAGTGAAAAATCAATTCCTTTTTATGGTATTTTTAAAAATCACACTTTTAAATTCATGCTTGCTTTCCAGCTCAGAGAAAACCTTTTTGTTGTGGAGATGTCTCAAGCAAGTAGGCACTGTATCTACCCATCCACTACATCTTTATTGGGTGCTTAATATGAAATCTTCTGTCTTTGCTTCAAAATTGCCGTGGGTTTAATTTTTAGTGTAAATAAGTTCTTTAACAGTTACAAATTCACAGTTTAAATTTTGCTGGTATGTCTGTCTCAGGGAGAATGGGTGAAACATGCCAGACAAAGGAACTGATGCAGCTGTGGGCAAAATATCTGGCTGTCCATAAATGGGAGCATCTGACATCTCTCACTCATCATAATGGACAGTAAAAACAACCAGTTCTACACTTAGAAATTTTGCTTATACCTTTCACTTTCCCTGCACTGGGTTGAAGATGGAATTCATTCAGTTCACTGTTTTGTTCAAATCTGAATTTTCAGATGACTGATCACATTATCTGTCTATTAATTTTTGTCCTTAGAGAAGAGCTGAATGGAAAGGACTGAGGATTCCACACTTCTGAATTTTTAAGGGTGGTTCTGATTTACATTTAATTAAACTTTCTGGGTGCTGTAGATACAACGAATGTGATCTACCTGTCAATATAATGAAAAGCAACACTGGTGTACTTTCAAGGTTATTGTTCTGTGACTTAACTGAAGATAAGAAGTTTTGAATCATATTTAACTATAACAGGATTTTGCTAGTGCGTCTTGAAGTCTGCTTCTAATTGCAGAATGATTGAAGTTGGAAGGGGCCTCTGGAGGTTGTCTGATCCAGCTGCCTACTCACGTAGGGCTACACAGATCTAGTTCCCCTGAACTATGTTCACATGGCTTTTGAATATCTCCAAAGAGGGAAACTCCACAACCTCCTTGGGCAACATGTGCCAGTGCTCAGTCGGTCCTACAGTGAAAAAGGACTTATTGATGCTCATTTGGTGCTTTCTGTTTCAATTCATGTTCTTTTCCTCTTGCTTTGTTACTTGAGCACTGCCAAAAAGAGCTTCACTTCATCCCCTTTGCACCCTCTCTTTCTGTGTATCTATAGATAAATAAAATAAACCATGAGGCTTTCTCTGGGCTAAATAGTGCAGGTCTCTCAGACTTTCCTCATGATCCCATCCCCCCATCATTTTCTTGGCTCCTTACAGAAATTGATTCAGTATGACTATGCGTCTCACACTGAGGAGCTCAGAACTGGACTTGGCCCAGGTTTGGGCTTATTAGCAGTGGCAACACTCTCCTGACCCAACCCAGGACACTCAGCCTCTTTTGCAGCGAGGGCAGGTTGCTGACATATGATCAGCTAGGTGTCTGCCAGGACCCTCAGCTGCCGTCCAGCTGATCAGTTCTCAGTGAATACTGGGGGACCAGGGTTGTTCTCCCCATGTGCAAGGCTTGGAACTTCCCTTTTATGAACTTCAGGAGGTTCCTGTCAGTATATTTTTCCAGCAGCCTGTTTTTCCAGCTTGTTGTGGACTCTGAATTGCTGCACAAACCTCTTATGTAGTGCAACAAACTATCTATTCTGCCCAGTTTTGTTTAATCAATCAGCTGCCTTCTGGTGGGCTTCCATTTTATTCAGTGTGTGAACTTCTGACCCTCTAAAATGAAGGACCTGTCCTGCTTATATCAGTTGTAAGACAAAATGTGTAATAAAACATGCATTTTACTTTCTTGTACTAATATTAAAGGTCTTACTTTTTTTTCCTTGTAGGCTTAACAGCTGTGATTATAAAGAAAAAATATATTATGAAAAGCTTTTATCAAACAAACCCTATTGACAGACATTGATTTAAAAAAGGCATTTGTAATTCTGAATGCTATTAAGAAGTTATCTGTCTTCAAAGAGAGGAGAAGAATTATGAAAACCTGTAGAGGTGTCACTTACGAAGCTGAAAAAAATCATTATTTGCTTGTCAGCAGTAAATAATGTATGTCACCAAAAAAGTAGTCATGTTTGACAGTCACTTATGTTACTGTTATCATAATCTGATTTCCCAAATTTGGAAAGAAATATACTCTCCAGTGATTTAATGCATGTTCCCTAAAAAAAGAAATGTATTTATTGGCAGCTGTGGATATCAGGAACTGCTGATCTACAGTAATGAAAGTTTGCTTTAGTCTTCAGTCTATTCACACTCTGAAAAGCCTGTTCTTCCATGCAAGAAGCAGATGCACGTTTTTGCACATTTTCCTCTCTATGAAAAAATATGAAGATATCATCAGGCAGAAGGTCAGAAGAGTCAGCCATCTATGTCTCCCAGTGAATCAAGAAAAATTTGCAAAGAAAGTTGTAGATGAGCAAAACATGAAACAAAACTGATAATCTTTTAATTCACACAAGAGAAAAAACCCATAGTGCATTTGCTCTAAAACACAGTTTGTAATGTCTCCTAGTCTACTCGAAAATGCTTTCAGAAAGACAAGCCTAATGTTATATTTGTGAAATCCTTGTTCCTAAAAATGAACCTTTGCCTTGTAAGATTCAACCTTTGGGAGATTGCTGATCCCATGGCTGAGAGGGTTAGAGAAGGAAGAAAACAGTGACACTTGTTGCAAATTTCCCATTTGGTATTGAATTGTGCTGGCTATTGTGATGATGTTCAGAAATGGTATTTGGATTTTTAGTATCTCTTGACTTTTCTCATCTGAAAAGGAATGTACAGAAAACAATAATACTGCAAAAAATACCCTACAACATCAGATTCGACAGTCTTAATACATAATTCTGTAAAAAGAATATTTTTATTTATGATGATTTGTAGGATAAAGAGAATCTTAATAGACCCAGACAAGATATACATCGCTGAGCAACTGTTGGATTTAAGCTCCCAATACTTCAAAAATTAGTAAAAGAATTAGCATTCCTGATCCAAAAAGTAGCTAAAAAAGGTTGCCTGAGATTCAATACTCTTCCCCTCATTATTGTGTATTGAAGATTTCCGTTACTGCGAAAAATAGCTTTGGAGTACCCTTATTCTTAACTAATTTTTGTTGTTCTGGGCCTTGAAATAACTCTCTTACATACCTAGATCAGAATGCTTAATCTGTGTGGAAAGCAAAGCTGATTTTTTTCCAAGATCAAAGCAAAAAAAGTGTCTTTGAGTATCAGGAATCTATTGCAATATTGTCAGGCAGCCTAACCCAGGAGCATGCTGAGGATGTAATGCCTATATTAAAAATGTGGATATGTATCTAAAATAAGTGTCTGCAGCCCTCCCCATTGCTTTATGACCTGGTTTCTACAAGGAGGAGAGGGAGAGGTCAGAGTGCATTGAAATGTATCTCACTTTACATGAAATGCTCCATGGAATGACTGCCCTGTGGACAGACCTAGAGCTAAAGTGACATTCAGAGGCCATTGAACTTTATTTAATGCAGTACCCATGAACAGGAGCCTTTCACTGCAGTTTTCTGACAACTTGCATTGAGCCTCTGGTGTTTGTGCACCAGAAAGCTGCCTCCAAGCAAAATTTTTGTTTTGCGTGCTTCCTCTGCTTCCAAGCAAGCAGAGTGTGCATGAGTGGGTGTATTTGTGTGCATATATGTAATCCCAAGACCCGGTGTCTCAAAGTTTGTCTGAATTCCAAACATTTGAGGAAAATGATGTAGATATGAGACATGAAAAAATATATCCGAACAATGCAAAAGTAGTAAGCTCCTAATTCTTAAATAATAGGATTACCTATAGTCAAAGGAAGACAAGTAATAGCAGCTCTGCTGAAGTCAGGCAATGTCAGATTATGGTGATGTGAGATCAGCAGGCACCAGGATTCTGCTGTTAATCATAAGTGGACCTTCTGTTTCCATTACAATATAAAAAAATTACAGATACAGACTTTCTTAATATTACTTATTGCTATGACATGACTAAGTGGTTTCATGGTAGAATAAGGTGATGTGTCCTGGTTATATTTTAAAATATCTTCACAAGAAGGTGGGTTGCTTGGTTCACAGCTATCTAAATGACTTGGTCTGCCATCTATAATACTCTGTTATTTGCGTTTTGGAGATTCAATTTTGACAATATGTTGTTCTAATGTAAGTCTCAAACTCTGTGTTTAGTGGAGATCACTGCTGGCAGCATGCAGTGGTGTTACTTTTAGGCTATGAAGGTTTCAGCGTAAGTATTTAACTGTTTTGCTTAGCAGAAATCTAATGGGTATCCATGGGTTCAAAATGTTAGTGTTCTTAAAAAAAATACATTGTACGTTTCACTGTAAAGTGTCTTCTAGGGATAAGATAGAAACAAACTCTTTTATTTTTTGTTTAACCATCTTAAGTAAATGGGATGCAATTGCTCACTCAGGTCCATGGACCCATCAAAATATAGTGAAGAAATAAATTCTTCCTGGAAGAGGTATTTTTTCCATGAGTTGAGACATTTCAGATAACTCAATTGCTGATGTACAGAGATCTATTTTTGGTGGGGTTTGTTTTTGTTTGTTTGTTTCTTTACCCTATGGAAATATCCTGGTCATGACTTGGATTGATGTCAAGAATGTTCTGCTATTGAATATTTGAAAGTTTGGCCAATGGATGGTTTTCAATATTTTTGGGTAAACACACTTGCAGAACCAGCACTAACACTTCCAGAAGTGCTAGTCTGTCCGTGCCCTGAACTGTCTAGAAAAAAGTCTGGGAGCCAAAGGAAAGTCTGCAGTGGTCCTCAGTGAAAAAGCATTCCTTTTCATGATCAGCACACTGGTGATGAGGACACAGCTTCCAGTATGGAAACTGGACCCAGTCAAGTGAAAGTGGGGAAAGCATGGATATGGGAGCCCACACAGGGTACACACCTTCCTGTAGTAGTATCAGGATGGCACTCCTGTGGTGAATGCTGAAATGCTTCCAGTGAATTATAACTGTATTGTGCCCACAACCTATATTTTTCAGGTTGAAAATGATCTTGAAAATGATGCTTGTTGGGTTGTTGTGCAAGTCAGATACTGTAATGCAGATGAACATTTGCCAGCCATGAGTAGCTGCAATGAGCTAGAAGAATAGAGCTATTCTCTCAGGACTAGAGATTTCTGGCTGCTTTTCTATTGTGCACAATTGCAATGTCTTACATGGATGTGCAGATTTGTGCAGCCCTCACGTGTAAGATAACAAATGCGAGGCCTCAGTTCTCAGTTACTAGAAAGAAGGTTTACTTTATGAAAGGAAGATTAGAACAGTCTTATAAAACAACAAAGTTTCTACATGAAGTATACCTTGAATTTCAAAATATTTTTTTGAATTATTGGTTCTGGTTTTGGCTGGAGTAGAGTTAATTTTCCTCAAAGTGGCTGGTGTGGGGCCTTGTTTTGGATTTGTGCTAATCACTACTTAATAATGTAGAGATGTTTTTGCTGTTACTGAGCAAGCCTTACATGGAGCCAAGACCTTTTCTGCTTTTTGTACTGACACACTGACAAGGATTTTGGGGGTGCATGGGAGATTGGGAGGAGACAAAGCCAGGACAGGTGTTATAAATTGACCAGAGGCATATTCCAGATCATAGGGGATCATGCTCAGTGTATAAAGTGGAGGGAAGAAGAGGGAATGGGGGGGGGGGATGTTTGGGCTGGAGGTGTTGGTCTTCCCAAGTCACAGCTACCTGTGTTGGGGATGGGTGAACTCCTACCTGCCCATGAATTATTTCCTTGTTTTGCTTTGCTTGTGTGTGTGGCTTTTGCTTTCTGTGTTGAACTTTCTTCATCTCAATCCATGAATTTTCCTGCTTTTATCTTTCGATTCTTGCCATGTTCCTAGTGATGGTAGGGGACTGAGTGAGTGATTTTGTGNATTTTTTTGAATTATTGGTTCTGGTTTTGGCTGGAGTAGAGTTAATTTTCCTCAAAGTGGCTGGTGTGGGGCCTTGTTTTGGATTTGTGCTAATCACTACTTAATAATGTAGAGATGTTTTTGCTGTTACTGAGCAAGCCTTACATGGAGCCAAGACCTTTTCTGCTTTTTNGTGACGTACTGTTTCTTTATTTTTTTTTTCTTAAGTGTCGCAGCTTATGACTGAGAGCTTTCAAGGGTGCTTATTTCAAAGTTGCTTAGAATCTGCACCCTGGGGTCATGCGGATGGAAAATGAATGAGTTTTGTATCTCCAGCATGGAGTAAAAGGTTTAGAATATTAAATTTTATTTTTTATCCCCAGGGTTTTATGAGATGTGAGCAGATGGGACTTTGATTTCAATTGTAAGCCCGGTGATGAAAGATTGGAAATCACACCATTAAAAAATTATAAGCAGTAGGTTATAAATTTTTATCACTTCCTATTATTAATTAACCTTTAAAAGCTGATCATGTAGAGAAAGCCTGGGGTTTGGTTTCTGTGGGAACACTTTTTAGTAGTAATGAGCACCTGAGGATTCTTTTCTCTCCCAGAGCGAACATGACATTTCAATTCTTGCAGATTTGTGCATGATGCCAGCACCTTTCAGTCTTTTAAGCATAGCAAGAAAGTTTGGTATTTTCTGTATAGATGCAGAAAGGGCAGTGATTTTCTTCTGCTTAGGCTGGATGTGATTCCACTCTCACATTCGAGAATTAGTCTCCTGAATAGCACTCATTTTCAGAAGTGTTGCTGGGAACCTTTTGCTGACATTTTGCCATCAGCAGGAGTAAAAATGAAAGCCTGTAATGATGACTTCACCTTTACTTATATTTATCCAACTGGATATGATTGAATTTTGTAGCCATTTAAAATTACTCTTTTCTTTAAAACAACTTGAATTGCACCAAAATAGACATTAAAAATAATGACAAAAGAGCACTATTTTAGGATCTTGAATGAAATTGCTTGAGAGGATGCAGAAAGGTTATTGGACTAGTCCAGTTGTATGTCTAGCATGAGCGGGTTCCTACAAATGTTTTGCATGAACTTGGATTTTCTTAAAACATATCTTCAGATGGTGAAAAATACAGTGAATAAAATGTACGAAAATGGTTTTGAAATACATTTTAGTGTAAAATGTATGCAGCTTAAGAAAAATGTATATGTTTTTCATACTGAGCATGGTGTTTAACAAAAAAATGTAAGGAAAAGTTGCGAATACTTTCACAAGTGAGAGAGACAAAATTCAGTATCATGAAGTTATTGGTGTTTCGTATTTCTTCATTATTACTAAACCAGACATTTTCTCTTCTATGGAAAACCACAGTCTGGTGGTTTCTACCATGCTAAGAATTTGTCTGTAGGTAAGTTGAATATCTTCTGAATCTATATAGTTTGTGGTGTCTTTCCTTCTCTTTACTTTAGACAAAGAGAGTTTTCTAGCATTTCCACAGGGACATGAATTTAATAAAAATAATCACTCTATAAGTAAGAATTGGAACAATATTTTTGCTTTTTATTAGCTCTAACCAATACTGTATTTTTGCTATTTGGTACTAAAAATTTATTACCTCTACCTATCTCATCATGAGTTGAGATAGAAATAATGGCCTGTCCACTTGTTTTCACTTCTTTTATATTAAAAATATTTTTTGGCTTTGGTTTACTGTATTTGTATTGACAGAGCTTGCCAAATGTGGTGCAAAGAAGGTCCAAGTCTACCTGGCTGAGGCACATGACCTTTTCACAGATATATGAGCAACATGAGAGAAAGCAAACAATACTCTGCCAGTATATGGCCAGCAGTATATATCCCATGTAGGAGAAATGAATAAAATTTATAATATCTGATTTGTGGGAAATTCTCATCTTCCATTGCTTGGTTTTCATACCAACACACCAAGAGTCTGAAGCTTCAGATTTTTACAGGATGTAAATTCTGACAGTTAGACTAGAAAAAAAATAAAAATATTTTGACTTACCCCTTGGGAGGTAAGAAAGTAGGAACTCAGGTGACTCCCTCCCAGGGAGGATCTCAAGAGATGTGATGCTACTAGAACTGTGGGTCATCAAAAGTGTGGTGAAGTAATGTGTGGTGAAAACACACATTCTCCTTCTGCAGTTTAGGTCTGAGTTTTGCTGTTCTAGTGCTTTATGTTTCTTCTCCCTGTGCCAGTCTTTCTTTCAAAATGCTGAAGCCTAGCTGGAGCTAAAATAATTGAATTATGGTAGTAGCTTCTGAGTAGCAGCCAAAATATTCTCTGAAGTCAGAGGAGGCCTTTGATGCACTTGACTTTTTCACTGTTTAAAAACACCTACTCTTTCTCAGCTTTTAAATTAACAACAATGAAATCTGAACATGAAGGAGACTGAGAGTTTGGAGAAGCTTCTTCTGGAGTCTAAATAAGCATCTCTAATCTTGGCAACTACTTCTTGTTTCTGATAACTTTTTGTAAAAAAGACTTGAAAAGAGGGAAACCTTGTGCTAAATCACTGAGGAGTATCCCTCAAACAGATTTAGTCTGAAGTAAAAACCAAACAAAATGTATGGTAATGATGCTGGAGGGTGTAAAGCTCTCTTCTCACTTGACTCCTGTAGATACTACCCAATAAAAGAAGAGGAGATTGTGGTTACTGGATGTGCCTTAGGTAGCTGCAATAGGCACAAACAACTGGCAGGGCTTTGTAATAGCCCAGTCATGATCTGCAAATGTCATTACTAGTGCCACCAGAGCTGAGCTAATGACAGGGCTAACGATATTGGCAGCAGCCCAGCCAAAATTACTATCTCAAGAATTGCTGCCTTCTGCTCTAATGATCCTCTAATAGTACTCACTTATTTTTAGATTGGTCATCATATGGCTTTTTCACAGAACATTTTATCAAACAAGTAAAAAGAAAGAGGAAGTATGAACAGTTAAATCCTCAGGCTCTTTCTTACTTTTCTCACGTTTCTTTCTTATGTTGATACTGTATTTAGAAAGCTTTACTTTTCACTGGATGTATATAACGACTTAGGTCTGAAGATACCTGTTGAATGCCTATTTGGTTACAAAGTCAGCTTTTTGTGCGCATCTTCAATGATATATGTATCTGTGCAGCAGTTTATTTAGGATGCTGGCAGGAATGTCTTTTTTCATTTGGGAAATTGGATCACAGGATAGAGAGGATTTTTAAAAAACTTTTTGTAAAATAAAGTGTGCGTCTTCCCTCTGGCCCTGTACTGTTAGCATACTGAATTATTTCTTTCAGATTTCCAAAGAAATTTCTACTTCCAAGTACAGGGCTGTTTTCTCAGGTTAAAAAATGCAGAAGATGATAAACTTTATCCGGAAAGCTTTTTGGGCAGCTCCTAAGTGAAAGATTCCAAAAAAGAAACACACCAGATGAGGAACCCTTGAGGGAAGGGTTCTTCAGAAGCCCTTGAGGACCTCCACAGCTATGAGGAACATCATAATCTGTCGATTTCCTGCTTTTGGTTTTATGGGGTACTTGTTGATAAATGACAGGGTGCCAATAAAAACACTCCTCAGTTTCCCATCTGTATGTCTGTGCATCCATCCATGACTTGCAGAGTATGCCTTTTCTCTTAATGTGTTTCTGTGTCAGAATCTTTTATGCTGTATTTCAGATCCTGCTTAAGAAAGAAGCTGTTGACTGAAGTTGCCTTGTATACATGACAGGAAAAAGTGATGGTGATGAAATGATTTGGTTTTTTCCCTCATAAGCTATTATATTAATATATCACCTCTAATCATATGGCTGTTCACAGTAGAAGAGCATGCTTGCAAAACTACTGCAGTAGGGAGAATTTTGTGGTCCCTCTGTGGCTGCAGGGCTATACCTGACAGATGTTGGAAATGGTACTTACTGGCTCACTCTTGTGGGCAATACTCTTTGCTTGTCTCCAACTTAGGACAGCCTTGGGTTATGCATTTCCTGCTACTGAACTGTACCTTTCAGTTGAGGGTGGGAAACAGGTAAAAACCCAGAAATTCTGCAAATCTGTTGTTGCTCCAATATTGTCTCAGGATGATTTTTCTGCATTATGCCTCCAAAGTGATTAGCTACCTGGGATTTTTTAAAACCTTTTTCTGTTCTAAACTTTGGTGCTTCTATTTTCCCTGGCAGGATTCCCAGAGAATTTTCCTGTCTGTAGAACAAGATTAAAAGGTTGACCTCTGAAGCTGAACAAGATAGTTGTATTTGATCCAGTTTGGTGTGTTCTCCTACTCATATAATTTGTGAAATTATTTGTCCCTATTCATTTTTTGCCTGAGTTGGCATATAATTCTGGAAAGGGCAGAGGTGAATGACCTAAAGTTTAGCTCCAGGATATCTAGTGCCTGTTTTGGTGTGTTTTTAAAGCTGTTTTAGTTATGATGCAATAAAACAATCCCCTGCCACCACTTCCTTTTCTCTCCTGCTTCATACAGAAAGTGAACCAGGGGCGGGGGGGGGAGAGCGGATCCTTTTTAGAAATGAAAAGGAAAAGGAGGAGTTAATTCTCTTATGAATGAGAGAAGGTAAAAATCTCACATTATTTCTCACCTCATGGTGAGAAAGAGGTTTTGTTTTCTTTCAAGTACACTTTGTCTGTCAAATAATATTAGTTCTGAAGGTACAAGGTTTTCTGGTTTTGAGCTTCTCAGTGGTCTTGTTTGATTTTAATTATGATGCTCATTATTTTTACGTTTAGGTCTTTACATATAGCATGGTGCTTGTTATAAAATAGTTGTGTGAAAAACAGACTTTACTTTCCAAAAATCTTCTTTTTCTATAGCTCAAGGATTCTTTTCTTGGTGTAGGAAGATTTTTAAAATAGTTAGATGATACTATTTATTTCTTAATGCTTCATCTTGAATGTGCACTTGCTTCATGCTAAGCTTTGTTTTTCATTCAACTGGCAAACAGAACTGTGCCTAAAACAGTTTTAGTTAAATACCATTTTCCTTCCTGTAAACACTGTTTTCCTTCTTTTAATTAGAGGCTGCAGACATCTGAATTTGGCTTTTCTTTTCTGCCAGCTCTAAGAACATAAACAGTCTTGTGATCCATGATGAATGTTTTACTGTAAGTCTCTAGGGAAGGTCAGGGGAAAAGCCCCAAACCAAGAGTCCCTTGCACGCTCTGTATCTTGAGCTGCGTAGGTGTAGCATGGCAAATATCAACATGGCTGTCTAAAGTTCGGTAAAATTAGGCTGGTTATTTCCTGTTTCATGAATAATTTCACTGTGAACAGGCATTGTTTGTATTTTAGACCAGAGCAGACAATGTATTCATGTAAAAAGCTCAAGTGTAAATGAGCTACAGGTACATAAGCTCCTCTGGGGTTTGACATTATTTAACAAATTAGTAGGAAGTAGTTGTAGTGAAACTTACTCTTTCATCCTAGAGTTACACCTAACACTGCTCATGTTCTCTCTCAGGAATATAGAAATATCTTCCAACAAAATTTACAGGTAAATTATCTATACTATAATACTCAGCTAGAGCTTCTTGAAATTACATATTCCATTTGTAACTTTCTTTCTAGTACTGCAGATTTGAGATTTCAGTGGCAGAACCTCTTCCTCTCTCATACAGAATCTTTGTATACTTGGACATCTAAGCATAGATTGCAGCCCTGCTTGGGCAGTGATGGGGGCTACTCTTAGTCAGCCCTGTGGGAATTCAACAAACACTAAGCCCCTCATTCAAGGCAAAGAAGCAGTACAAATTCCCAAAGAGATCTGACAGCTGTTGAAAGAGCTGAATTTTAGTTGCTCTGTAGTATTTCAAGCCAATTTTCAGAATAAATTTCCATAGAGCTTGGGATTCCTTTCTGTAACATCAAAGATTCAGCTCAAGCCAACAGAATTGCAACAGTGCTGCAAAAGAAACCAGAAAGAACTGAGCTTTTGTGCTCATAAATCCATGTTCTGGATTTTATGGGCTATGTTTGAGTTGTGCAGATCTAGGCATTTCTACTGTAAACACAGCCCCTTTGGAAGATGATGATACCATTTAAATCAAATTAATAGGAGAAATATTCTGACATTCAGTTTGAAAATAATTGAAGATGATCAACCTCTTATTAGGCTGATTATCCTAAAAGCTATAAAATGGGTTTGGATATTGAGTAGTTTTGATTGGCTTGCAATAGTTTCAGTGACATTAATTTGATATAACTACCAGTTTTCATTTTTACAATTTATAAGTCTAATCAGATTAGTGTAGCAAGGAGAAAGTAATAAAAAAAGTTTTGCTTCCTGAATATTTGTATGATTTTGAACACTTGTGTCAGGGAATCTACTGTGTCCACAAAAAGGTGAAAGCCTCCCCTGAAAATATCCTAGGATATACAAACTCCAGATAAATTTTCTTTTTTAACTTTTAATAAAATAATTGAAAAGAAAGATTACAAAAGGGCAGAAGACAAAAGTAATAGAAGTCAAATGACCTAAAAATCAAGATGACTCACAGTTTTCACTCTTCTCTTTTAAATAATCAAGGTAAATGTGCTCAGGTTTTTTCTCTGAAGATTCACTTTACATTTCTCTCTGTTTTATGTGAGGAACTTATAAGACTTTTCAATAATGACATATTTCATCTCCATTTCAATGGAAATGGAAAAGATGTGTTCTGTGTTACATTAGGAAAGGAACAGCACAATTACAACTGATTAGAGTAAGGCTTAAGGGGTTCTGGAGATCCAATTAGCCAATGATCCTGTGGTCATCTGGCTTTAGGGGCAGGCCCCTCCATCAAGGAGAGTACCAGTGCATCTCATCACAATAAAGAAATGTGAAGCAAGTGCCAGGGGAGCCATCTGTAGTGTGTTTTATTCAAGATGCATAAGACTGAGGATGGTGAAATTATAGCCATATAGCCGAAGACATTGAAGACATAAAAGTGGTGATTGGTTTTCCTCAGAACATCCAAACAATTGATGTTCATTAAATGAGCCTTGAATAAAAGGAGTTGTTCCATTCTTAACCACTTGATTTTTACAGTGGCTATTCAACACTCACAATACAGATGCACTCACTGTTCTACAGCACTGAAAGTCCAAAATACCTCTGCCTAAGTGAGACAGTAGCATGCAATAGCTGAAGTTGCCTGGTGGAGTTATTGTACAGTGAAAACAAATCTCTGAAAGACTTCTGTGTTGAAGTTTCATTGTTTCTAATTTTGGTCTAAGTATCCACAGAAGTGTTATAGGGGAACTCTGAGAATTTTTACCCTTTTAATCATGGTGAAAGTAAAAGTACAATGAGAGGTATATTTTATTTGTATTCATATGACCTGTTTCAGTATTACAGCCGCTTTATTAGCCAAGTCCATTAAATGCTCTTTTCCCAATGGCAATAAGCAGACTTTCCAATAAACCTGTGTAACCTGGTTTACTTTGCAGCTCAGAGTGCGATGCTGAGATCTCATGAGGAGAGATGTGCCACTTCCTTGCTATTTTGGGAAGCAGTAACTGGAGCATTTACCAGTTTGCAATACAAACATGCTAACATTTACGCTGCTCTTTAAAATTGTTCACTTATCCATATTAACAGTGTGGGTGGCCTAGTTAGTTGGGGGTTTGCCTTTGATTCTCTGGTCTTAATTCATCTTCTTTCATTCTAATGCTTTGCTCTTTTTATCTGTTATGCTTGCTTTTAATTTTCTCTCTTAGGAAATGCATTTCTGTTGCATAGTCTCTTGTATGTCTCTGACTGTGTGGGGAATCAAATGAAGAACAGAGGAAGACTGTGTCAGTGAAAAGCCAGCATTAATAGGTCCCAAAGGATTAGTAGGATTTTTGAGTACTTCCATTAGCACTAGAATAAGTACTAAATATTGAGCAGTCAAGTAAATGAGAATATGAGAATACTGTGACTTATCTAGGATGATTCATTGTTTGACTATAGTGTAAAACAATTTTCCTGAAGATAAGTAAAACTCTTCTCAACCTTCACACAGTACTTTTGCATATGTGTAAACAGAGGGTAATCAGATGTATGGCACTGAGTATGGAACAAAAGCATAGACAGTTTTGAGTGCTATTCTCAAAATGTTCTGGCATATTATACTTCATGGTATAGGTTATTAGAAATAGGACTGCAGGATAGGCTTACTTGTCCAGCTTTCTGGAGCTGCAAAATTATTTCAATTCATGGACAGATCATTCACAAACAGGTATTATAAATCTACTAAATGAACTGGGAAGACTGTGAAACTGAGTACAAAAGGGACAACTTAAAGTATTATAAGGATATTAGTCTGATGTGAAGTTACTTTCCCTCGAGGCTTTTCTGTGTGTTTAGATTTGGGCACATCGTATGCTGACCTAGTCAGAATACTGCATAATCCTACTAATAGCAACTGTTTACCANTAGTCAGAATACTGCATAATCTTACTAATAGCAACTGTTTACCATTTGAACATAATGTGTGGGTCAGAGCCAAGAACACAGAACCAGAATGCAATGTCAGTCATTCAAACTACTAAAATGTACTTGTCTTGCTTAATCATGTTATTTTACTAAGTATTCTGGGTTTTTTAGCCCCCCAACATTGGTGCAAATTAACACTGTCGGGAGAGCTGGATTCTAGATATGGGATTGCTTTTTCTGTCTCCAGTTTCAAAAATTTTATAAGGCTTTGTTTGGAATTTATCCAAGAAATTTAAGCTACCTAGAAGCTGGGTGTCCTGTGTAGCTTGCTGAGTGACAAATAGTTCCCCAGGAGCCAAGGGGATGAATCAATGGGGATGGATCTATGCTTTTCTATTGATTGCTCAGGCTGGATGCCAGACTCCAGGCATCTAACTGTTAGTGATTTGGCTTGGGGAAGGAGGGTGGCACCATAATTAATTATTTTCATTTGTTTCAGGAGAATATTACTTTAGTTACTCTG
>VWYP01016327.1:0-150390 GCA_013400435.1 Pycnonotus jocosus
ATATATTATTTCCAGTTTTCCTTAATACTCTGTTGTAATTAAAGGTATGTTTTTTCCTCTGAATGTCTTTGTGACTCTCTGATGTGAGGGCCTCGTATCACGGTTTCAGGGGCTCCCAGTCCATCCAGAATGCCTTGTGGTCAGTTTGCTTGTGTTACTCAGAAGTATTTTCAACATAGCAGTACATAGCCCTGCTCTTAAAACAACTCAAACCCAGAATACTGAGTGTTGACTGCAGCTCCATTTTTAATGGAGCTCTGCAGCTCCATGTTTGATTCAGCTGGGAGGAGGAAAGTGTGTTTGGAAACTAAATGTGTAGGTAATATGGTAAAACTACCTGGTAATGTACTGTGATAGTAAATTCTAAATTAGTCTTTTTTTGAATATGTCAGTTTGAAAGAACTATTGGGAGGGGTCCATGACATCAATTATTAATTTTGCAGAGCAGCTATTAAAGATAACTGTTGAACATGATTAGATTGTTACCTTAGTAACTGTCTATATTTCTTCGTTTTGAGGGTGGTGGCAATGATTTTTTTTTTTAATATGATGGTTTTGGTGATGGTTTAAGGGCAGAGAAAAGGGAGTTATTCTGTGAGGGAGCAGTTCCTAGTTCTTATAACATTGTTTTAGGACTGAAGAAAATAAGGCAAAAATGAGCATACTGACACCCAGGTTTCCTAAGATGGTGAATTGTTCTGGTGTGTTAGTAGTTAAATAGCTTAAAAATGCCTGGAAGCCCAGAAGGCATGCATGTAACATGCAAATTATGGTCTCCAGAGAGCTGGTATTTAAACTTTCTAATCTTAAGTGAATTTTGATTTGTGTTTTGTGTCAGTTTTTTAAAAAAGTGGTAGCTGATATGTGGAATCTTTTCCCAATCTTTTAATGTAATATATAGTGCTGATATATTACATTATTTAGAAAGTTACAGGAGAACTTGTATTGTTTTTCAAAACAGAAGAGTAGGAATTATGGGAAAAAAAAGCTGTTAAAAGTACATTTGCATTTTCCCATACACTTTCTTTACAGTAGCATCATATTTATCACCCCAGGAAAAAAGCTACTAATTGCCTGGTTTCTATGTTTAGATATGTATTCCAAGACAAACTTCAAATCTTTATCTAGTCCTTCTGTAAAAGTGAAAATGCATATAGGACTAGTGAACACTTAATTAGTTTCATGCTTGCTTTTTCTTTCAAAACAGAAAACCAGAAAACCATTGTTGGTTAGGTAACTTCTGTGTTTCCATATGATATGATGCTGTCATTAGATTGTAGAGTGAGTGTTTAAATGGAAAATGGGATTTCAGTTGAATACACTTCTGTGTAATTGGTAACATCTACTTTGGCATTCATTCTGTTTCACTAAAACTAATACTATTTTTTTAATTAACTACTTAACTGATTATAATGTGATTAGAGCAGTGGCCATTGTT
The DNA here is from genome assembly GCA_013400435.1 of Pycnonotus jocosus. NCBI lineage: Eukaryota > Metazoa > Chordata > Aves > Passeriformes > Pycnonotidae > Pycnonotus > Pycnonotus jocosus. The sequence goes on from VWYP01016327.1 coordinate 1,439, forward strand.
AGCATCCAAAAGTTGGACCTAACTAACAGAATTAAACCTTGGTTTTGAAGGTTTAATTCTGTTAGTACTTTTTGTTTGGTGGTATGAAGGGAGTGGGGATGAAACACTTTCATCCTGATTTGTTGGTTTGGCTTCTTTTGGTGTAGTGATCTGAGAATTCTTAGTCCTGTGTAGCTTTTAGTTCACTCTAGTTTGCAAGAGGAGTAGGGCTTCACTAAAACGGTAATTTCCATCTTCCAGGAGCCAGATTTTATTGATGATATAGAAGAAAAAACTCCCATTAGCAATGAAGTAGAAATGGAATCAGAGGAGCAGATTGCAGAAAGGAAAAGGAAGATGGTAAGTTGGGAAGCAAGTGGCTGCCTGACAGGCATCATTAAGGCTTAGTGACACCTGCTCTTCCCATGCTAATTGCTGCCTTTTTGTGGGCTTGTACAATCTGCGCATGTGCGACGTCAGATCCTTACATGAACTTACCCTTAAAATGCAAGGCTTGCTGTTTGAGAACAGTTCATCTGGGTTCATTACTGCATTCTGACAAAAGTCTGCTTTTATCTTCAATTGCATACAATTTTTTAGTGTCTTTAGATGATTTCTGCCATGCCTGTTTTAGATCTAATTATTTGCTCTTTATTATCGCTTGTTATTTGTAGGGGCCATTTTTATAGATAGCATTGGGAATCAAAATTTTCCCCTATTTTGTTTGAATTCCCTACTTGAATAAAAAGTCTCAGAAATCCTAATTTTCGTATTTTGGTAAAACAGTGTTAATAAAAATAGCATCTTAAAATGCACTTTTTTTTTTTAATTTAAGTATTCAAAAAATTCAGCAAGTTCTTAATTCCAAAGTAGGATTCTCTTGTTTGTCTGGTATGGATGCAAGCCTTCTTTTAGAAGTCTAGTTTTTGCAGTGATTGTAACACGTCCCTTTAATCTGAGCTTCTGCTGAACTTGATCTTCATGTCAGACATATATTGAATGTTTTGAAGTAGTTTAAAAAAATAGGAGAGAGAGTAATTGCCTATTTTATATATATGAAAGATTATGACTAAAACTGTTTGTGGTTATTGTTAAATTCATCAGACAAGAGAAGAACGGAAAATGGAAGCTATCCTGCAAGCTTTTGCCAGACTAGAAAAAAGAGAGAAAAGAAGAGAACAGGCTTTGGAAAGAATCAGCACAGCAAAAACGGAGGTTAAACCAGAATGCAAGGAAACACAGATTCTCAATGATGCTGAATTTATTCAGGTAGTTATCTGGAACTTTATTTTAAAGCTGGCTTTTTAACATTGCATATTTTGTCAATTTGGATAGCAAGCTGCATGTTAAGATGAATTATTTTTTTTTTCCCCTCTGAACTCAAATATATGCGACCAAAATCTTATGTCATTCTTCGACATTATATTTATTAGCTCCTGGATTTTTTTCCACATAAGATACATATAGGATTCTTTAATGAAGAATTTCAGTTACATGAATTTATGCAAACATGCACACACACACCATCTCTGTAATTCAGTCTATGTTTGAAGTTCAGGATAGAAGCATGTATCAGTGTTGACTTCAGCCACAGGAGGTGACTGTTCTTAGGCACCCTCTGTAGCCAGTGGAGAATAATTTGTTTCTTCAGTGGGTTTTTCAGAAACACATAGTATTATAATCTGTTACTTTAAAGGAAATGAGTTATTAAAGTCTTTTTTTTTTTCTGAGTTCTTGCAGATGATACTTAATCATGTTTAAACAACCATCATTATTCTATAAAAAGTTTTTAACTTTGTTGTTAATGGATGCTTCTTAGCCTGCAAATACTCAATAATGATTCTCAGTCTAGGTTGTTCCCCTGAGCTGTGTGTGTCAGCATTCTCTTAGGTACCTTTTGTGACAAAGCTAAACACCTAGTAAAGTATGAATTGCAAAAAGAACATTGGACTGAAAGACATCATGATATAAGCAGTTGATTTCTAGCTTATGGATGAATGAATGTCAATTCTTACACAAATCTGCCATGATCTGACTGGTGATGGGTGTGTGTGAATACTGCTGATGATAGAGCACATGCTGGGGAGGAAACTACAGGAAATCCTGTCATTGCCTTCAAGAAGGAGGGAAGTATTGTGGCTCTGACAAAAAAAATGAGATTGAGACTTTTTGGACTTGTAAAAGAGAGAACCGATGGTTTGGGGTTTTTTCCTAACAAAGATAAGTAGCTCTAAATGTGTGTGGGATCTGTTTATTGGACTTCTGTCTTGTCCCAGGAACCGGCAAAAGAAGAAACTGCCACCAAGCCCACCCCAGCCAAAGTTAATAGAGCTAAACAGAGAAAAAGCTTCTCCCGGAGTAGAACTCACATTGGACAGCAGCGCAGGCGCCACAGGACTGTCAGCATGTGTTCAGATATCCAGCCCTCCTCTCCTGATGTGGAAGTAACTTCACAGCATAACGAAACTGAGAATGCAGCTCTGGTAGCTGAGCCTGAAACAGAAACTGTTGTTACAGAAATGGTTACTGAAACTGAAGCTCCAGCACTTAGTAAATGCCCTACTAAGTATCCAAAAACAAAGAAGGTAAGTCTCTTGAGGGATGGGAAAAGGATGGACCTTAACAGAGTTTTTTTAAAAAAATCTAGGCTGCTTTATCAGTATGCAATTGTATGTATGGGAGTTTTTTTAATGTTTACTCATTTCTTGAAAAATCACCATTGTATAGCCACTCACTGATAGTAGATTAAAATATGTGTAACATCCTTTGGTGGAAGTTAGTTTGGATTTAAAACACCTCCAAAATACATCTTCAAGCAATGTTTTCTGAATGGGCTTTCTAAATGGATTGAAATAATATACATAACCAAATCATAATTAAGGCTGAATTTAGAGAAAAATTCAAGGAAATAAAAGTTGCATTTCTTTCCTTTGTTCATTCTGTGCTTCAGAGAGCAAAGAGTATGTCCAAGGAAATCACTAATTTTTAGTACTTTTCAGATGTCTGTTCTGAAGTGATTTGGTCCAAACATCCTAAATGTGTATGTGCATGTCTGGAGGGAAAATTCTTTACTCTTCAATGCTTTGCTTTTAAATTTCTTCCATTGGACTACAGTGCAAAAAACTTGTACAAAATGGCACAATATTAAAAGACACTCAGAAATCTTAAATCTGCAAGTGCAACTAAAGCAGTACAGGTTTCTGCTTTAAAATTCACAGAATGCATTAAAAAGTATTTGTAGTGTGATTTACAAGAAGTCCTGAAAATCTTAATTAGTGGAGGCAAAGGGGGAGGAAGTCATAGATTAAAACTTCCTGTCAAAAGAAAAATAACAATTTCAAGATTTTTTTTTTAATCTTAAACCCCCAAACATAATTTAGTTTTTTTTTTTCCCCAAAAGGCACCTGAGTCATTTCGCAACCCTACTTATTTGCATCACTGTTACATTCTTGTGACAGAGAAAACTAGAACCTTTCTTCCTTTTTTTCTGTTGCATAGCAGAAAAGAAGGAAGACATCCTTAATACTATGAAACAGCAAAAAAGTGCAGTAAAATTCAGGCTTCAGGTATCTCTAAAATGTCTCTGCATTGCACCCAGTGTACTTTAAGTGCAGAGAAGGTCTTCCTTTAAAAATTAAATAAATAAAAATGGATTTTTAAAAGATAGTCTAAAATAAAAGATATTATGATAATCTGTGTTAAAGCTTTAGTATCATATTAATATTATTTAATGTTATGTGTCCTTACGTTTGAATCGCTGTAAAAAAATCTAGAAGGTTAGTTTATCTGTTAAGAGAAACTAAAATCTACTGGCATATTTTTTTAAAACACTGAACTAGCTAGAAAAGAATAGCCTTTTTAGACCAGTGTGTCTTGTATTAAATTACACCACATTTACTATTACAGTTGAAGAGTGTTCAAGGCAGCTGCCTGACATGTTGTTGACAGAGGCACAGTCCTGAGAGTATGGAAATCTGATGAGGGGTTTCTTTAACTTCACTCTAATAATGTTACACGGTTTATCCTCAGCCTGGGTGCTCAGTCACAAGTTTAAATTTTGTTTTAAATTCTGTTACTAAATTGACATCCTAAATACAGTTGATCTGGGCACTTGTCTTGTAATGTTCAGTGAGAATTAAATGCAAAAGAACTAAGTGTAGTTTACAACAACAACAAAAAAAACTAAACACCCTGCCCCTCCCCCAAACTGGTGTGTAAGCAAATCTGTACTGATTTCTTCTGCTCTCCCTATGGTTTCTCTGAAACCGACCTCATTCTTGCCAGGTATTCTTCAAGTTGGAGCCTGGAAACTAACTGTTTCTGGTTTGTGTAATAGTTGTCTAGATGAATAATTGAGCTAAACACTTTTTAAAACCACTGGTAAACACACTCATAAAACACTTATGTTTTTTTCTCTCTCTCTATTTAGCACTTGGTTAGTGAATGGTTAAGTGAAAAGAGTGATAAAGCAGGGAAGCCTACAGACACTGCACCAGAAAGGCCTCTGCGCATAACCACCGACCCTGAAGTTCTGGCTACTCAGCTGAATTCTTTACCTGGTCTCACTTACAGTCCACACGTGTATTCAACTCCAAAGCACTATATCCGTTTTACTTCTCCATTCCTTTCAGAAAAGAGGAGGAAAAAAGAACCTGTGGAAAACATTACTGGCTCTTGTAAGAAGGTAATGCTTCTTTTCATTACAGTATTCTATCCCATATTAATTAAAAAGAAGTCTTTATTTACTAGCTAAAATTCAGGCAGAAAGAAGTATGTTTGGCAAACAAGTCATGTTAACATATTTTGAAATGTTCATCATTAAAGTTTTAAGTCACTAATTGGAACTTCTTGTTGTGTTACAGCGTTGGTTGAAGCAGGCTTTGGAAGAAGAAAATTCAACAATTGATAGATTTAATTCACCATCACAAGAGAGATCTAGAAGTCCAGCCATCAATGGTGAACATAAAAGTCCTTTATTGCTGAATGACAGCTGTTCCTTAACAGGTGAGAAGCTTTTGTAAATACACTACATAAGAGCTGTATTGAAGTAGCTGATTGTAGGGCACTGTGTTCTTTAAAGTGATGAGTTGATGAAAATTCCAGGGGTATTTGCATGTTTTCCTGATACTTTCTTTGAAAGAAATGCCTAGTTGCATAGTGGTTGGGAGTTTTTCCCCCTTTAATGTATATTAGATAAGAAACCATTATATTTCCCTAGCACTTACAGTCAAAAGACTAATGGGTTTGGTATTAGTATTAAATGGTCAGGTTACAAATCTTATTTTCTGTGCTTTCTATATACTTAGGATCCCTTTAATATTTGGTGTGCCAATGTAGCACACAGAGGGAAAAGCTGTGTAGTCTTATAGGCGTAATAGAAAATCTGAGCTCACTAAAACCACCTTTTAGCTGAACAGTCTTAAAAATTTATAGAAGTTGACTTTATCTTCTCTGGACATACACACACAGCATCCTAGCACACAGAATTCAGTTACTGATGTATCAGTAGGTTGTTAAGAGTTTATTTTTCAGGAAGCCTGTAGGCTGTTAAAAGTTCATCTCTCAGGAAGCCTGCCCTTCCGAGACTTTTTAAGTATTAGATATCTTAAATTTGGAATTTGCCGTTTCATTACATAAAGCACTTAACTGTAATATTATTACAGTTATATCTAGAAATCTTGTAACTTTTTTCTGATTTTAACAACAGATCTAACCACACCACTAAAAAAACGAAGACTGTATCAGCTGTTGGAGTCTGCTTTCTCAGAAACCTCCACACCTACTCCTTCTCCCTATGCCACACCAACCCATGCTGACATCACTGCCGCCGAACCATCGTTGTTTGCTACTCCTCCCAGGGTAAAGACAGAAGATGAAGCTTGTCGGAATGGTTACAAACCCATCTATTCACCAGTTACTCCCGTAACTCCATGTATACATGGAAGTACCATGCACTTTGAGGTGAGATTTATAATGAATTTGAGCGTTTACAAGAAGTGTTCAGACATTGCAGCGTAAATCAGTATTTGTACTCCTGCTACAAAATGTGTGTGGGGAGGTATTCCTCTAGGCTAAAAAAATAAATTGACTTTGCAATTTCTTCTTGTTTATTTAGAATATTTCCTCACCTGACAGTTCCCCAGAAATAAAAAGGCGAGCTTACAGTCAAGAGGTAAGGAAATCTGCAAAAATTGATATCTCAATTTTACCTGTATGGCTGCTCTCTTCTTAGTGAATGCTTTTCACCAACTATTGCAAGTTTCTCTGAATTTAAAGGGTAATTTCCCCATAGGTTTTAATTGCTTACTGCTTTATATTTCCACTTTACCTATTATATTCTCTATTTTAAACTGGTTTCTCTCTGTATCACTGAAAAATCCTGATTTGGATCAGGATCAACTCCTGTAATGGAAAGGGGTAACTACTGCAATTTGTAGATAGGAACAGAAAGAGAATGCTTTGCTTTCCAGGCTGTAGTTAGATTCAGATTAACATTTCTCCTTGTTACCAGCATTTCTTAATAGTTTTTGTTGATCCCAGTTATGCTTGAAGTTAGAGAGCAGAGTGGAAAGTGAGTCAGCATAGATGGTGAGTTAGTTGAAGACCAAGTGCTGTTGGAATATGCCTCGGTACTCCCAGCCTGCAGGATGCTTGTCCCCTGCTGTGGGGCTTCATCCTAAAATTCAGAAATGTCTTGGAAAAACTTCCCCTTCCTTCTGCCTCTTTGAAATAGGTGTTTTGACACGGAGGAGGATTGCTTTTTTGTTGAAGCAAGTGCTTTCTAGCTTCTTGGTCTGGGACTTGCTCCTTTTGAAGCTCCTCCCCTTCCTCTGCCAGTCATAAATAAAACCTGGCACTTAATGTTTTTTTTACTTTGGTTAATGTACATTTTATTAAAACACTTTAAACTAGTATTTGGGAATAGTAGAACTAAGTGTCTGGCTGTAGAATTGTTTCTTAAAAACAGATAAAATCCTGGTACTGGAAGGCCTTTAATGCCACTTAAAGGCGCATCTGAATGTCAAATAGTGGCAAGTTTGATGGAATGTGAAAAAATAGTTACATGTTTTTTCTTCATGCAGGGTTATGACAGAACATCGATTCTAGCACTGAATTCTTTCAGAAATTCCAACCTGACAGAAATGGGCCTGCAAGAAATAAAGACTATTGGATATCCTAGTCCAAGGAATAGGACTGATGTCACACGGCAATGCACTGGAGAAATGGAATCTGTGTCAGACCTCCAGCTGGGACTCGAAGTAATTGAGCAAAGTGCACTGCATAAAAACCTGGAAGCCCCCACACATGATAGGACTGATTCAAACAGCCAATTAGAAACTGCTCATTGTGGACGGGGCACAATTTATTCTTCCTGGGTAAAAAGTCCTGACAGGACAGGTGTAAATTTCTCAATGAATTCTAATTTGAGGGACTTGACCCCTTCACATCAGTTGGAGGTAGGAGGTGGATTCAGAATAAGCGAGTCAAAGTGCCTGATTCAAGACGATGCAAGAGGCATGTTCATGGAAGCATCTGTTTTTTGTACTTCAGAAGATGGAATTGCACCTGGCTTTGGAAGGACTGTCAATAACGACAGTTTGATGGATGGAAATTGCACACCCCAGAACCCTCCACAAAAGAAAAAGGTTATAACTTTAAGAATTATTTGGTCTGTCTTCCATTGTCTGCCAATGATATTTCTATAACAGAAAGAAACTCAATGTAATAAAAACCAACCGATGGCTCATATTTACATACTACAGTGTAGTAGATTTTCAGAAGTAATGAAGGGCAAAGAACAAAGCTGCATTAAAACCATTAGTAATTTTATTTTTTCAACATAAAAGATACAAATTCTATTTCATACGAGTCTTAAGTTAATTGCCCAATAAATAATTGGTTTTCATTTTTGAAAATGGTTGCTTATGCCACCTGGTGTTACAGTATTCTGTTATACAGAATATATATTAGTATCATAGAGACCATGTACTGTGAACATCTGTTACGAATTACTGCAAGAAATTGGAACAACAAATTTATGCTACTCAGACTTTGAGGTTAAAATGGCACAGAAATCCTTAGTTCCAAGAAATACTTTTTTTGGCTTAATTTGATGGGGGTTTGGGGCTTGCTTTGTATTGTTTTGGTTTTTTGTGGTTTTTTTAAATATTGTTTGAAAAATAAGCACAATCTAAATTTGCTGCTCTCATGAAACATTTCTTGTGGATAAGTGATGTAGTCATGGGTAACTCAAACCAGGATTGGAAGTTACTTTGCATAATTTTTAGACTGCATAGTACTGTCAGGTTGACTTCCTTTGCAGAACAAATGACAGAGATGAAAGGCAGTGGTCTCCAGTGTACCAGCTTACCTGTTCTGTCTCATCACAGACTCTAGTAATCTTTCTTGTTTGAAGGGTGTGATTTATTTTCTTCACAGAAGTAGCAGTGTGGAGGGTGGGATTTTCTGCATGTGTACATGCCTGCGCAATGGGGTTTGGGGTTTTTTGGTCACACTGCAGCCCCTTGTACACCTGCTCCTCGGGGGAGCAGGGAGGAGTCTTCTTTCAGTAGTTTTCTGTCACAACAGGTTTTTTGTTTACTTGCTTCAAGCTGAGACATAAATGGAGCAATATTGTAGGAGCTTTGATCTTTCCTCACAGCCTGAGAATTTGATCAGTCTTGTGTGTGTTACTGTAGCCCTGCTGTTTTGGCAAACCCGAAGAGAAAACATAAGCTACAATTCCTGTAACTTGATAGTCTTCTTTTTCTGAAGGCGAAATTAGTCTTCACAAATCCCGGGAGCACTTAGTACTTCAGAAACCCTCCCCACTTCTCTTGCCGGCAAGGATTGTTCCAGGTTGTTACTGCCGAGAGCTAATGCTACACTTAATCCTCCAATAAAAAAAAGGTGTGGCTGCCCCCTGACACCCCCTAATCCTAATTCCTGTCTAAAAGTCTCAGTTTGAAGAAACCACCAGAGAAAATTGCATCTGTACCCCTGAAAGAAGGGAGTTCTGGATTTCCAAGGACACTCAGAAATTTGAAACTTTAGGCAATATAAATAAAGAGGTGGTAGACTGGATCCCACCTAAAGTGAAAGGTGAGAATTCAGGAATTTTGTAGGAGACTGATAAAAGCCTTTTCCCTAGGGTCACATAAGACAGCAATATTTTTTGCAGGATCTTTTTACATATTTCTGCATTTTTGTGGACATTGTCTCCTTTTTACAGTCCTGTACACTGTGGCCACACTACATAGATTTCTTAACATTTAAGCTTTCTTCAAAGCAGTATTCTTCAGGGAGTCCCTGTCACATGACATAGAAATAATACAAAAATTGTTTGAAAGCATGATCAGTTCTTAACCTGAACTTTTTAATGCAAAACCAGGTGTTTTTCACTGTTTTTACCTTGACATATGGATAGGTGTCTGATAGATCTGTTTGAAAGCAAACAAACAAAACCCCATAGGACTGTAAACAGCAGCTGCTTTGGTTTTTCTCTCTCTGCAGAAATGGATGTCCAGTTTTATTGAGGATTAAGCCAGTTAAGCAAATTTTTTTTCATTATTGCACTTTAGTTTGTTGGTTTGGATGCTGTATGGTTCAGAATAGGATGTTGATAACTGGAAGAAAATTTATAGACATTAAATGTCATTTTTACCAAACTAGTAGTTACTGAATAAAATAGGTCTGAAGGTCAATATTTCAGCTTTCTACTTCAAATCTTGAAGATGAATGGTGAAAGCATTTGAACATGTGGGGTTTTTTTCACTGGAGGCAATTTGCTAACCACTGAAACCAGTTTCTGTTCTGTGGAACTTTGGTGTAGTGATTTTATATACATAATACATGAAATAGGGACCATGTGTCAATTGTTTTTGGTAATAGAGATAGCTTAAAAATATGTTCTTCATCAGAATCTCTTAAAGTGTAGTAAAGACAAATTCAAAATAAACTGGGAAAAGTAAGCTGCAAATTCTGTATGTTAAAAAAAGACACAAAGAGCTTAGTGAGTCCTTTGATATATGAAGCAGAAGGATAGTGGGTTCTCAAGCAAGAGAGTCAGTCTGAAAGCAGGATGTGACATCTCTTGAATTTAGCTTTACTAGATCAGTATAATCGGAAAATTCTCCAGTTGCAGGAGAAACTGTAGAGTTCCTTGTAACTACAGCCAAGAGCATGACTTCAGCAGTGGACCTTTTGCTGGCCTGTGTCATCTGCTTCTTTTGGCAGAAACATTTTTTTAATATCACCTTTACATTTGGTAGTACTCTGTAAATTCCACTGCAGATATGCTGAAATATCTTCAATTAATCTCTGCCCTTTTTTGTTTAGAACCAATTACATGGTACATCTTACTGAAATAGAGTGCATTTAATAGAAACCATGAGAGAAAATGGGTAAAACTTCCTTTCTAATGTTTGTGTTTGTTTTTTTTTTCCCCTAGGTGTCCTTGTTAGAATACCGCAAGAGGCAACGTGAAGCTCGAAAAAGTGGCTCAAAGACAGAGAACTTCCCCCTGGTTACTGTATCTCCTCATGCTGCTGCTGGAGGAAATACAAGTAGTAATAATGGTGCTAGTGATGGGTATAACAACAGTGGTGAAAACGGGGAGCAAACTGATAACACTGCAAGCCTGCCTTTACCACTGCCAACTACTGTTTATAATGCAGCTCCAGAGGACACTGGCAACAACTGTGCAATTAAGGAATCTTCCTCCACTGAGAAGAGTGAACCAGAAGTTCAGTGGTAAGCCACAAAACTACAGGGTTGAAGTTGGGAAGAATTATTTATGTAAACCCAAGTCTGGTATTTGAAACCGATTTTTCATTAAGGCTGCTCTTGCAGATTACTGTCTGGAAGCCCTTCTTCCAGCTTAGTGAAGAGTTGTCTTACCTTTTTCCTCAGAAATACAGTAGACACCTCATAACGATTTGAATACATGAAGAATTACCCATAAGATATTTATTAAATTATTTTAATTCTGCTTTTGTGTCTTCTAATGGCAAAACAGGTATTTGTTTGAGCATTTGTGTTCTTGTATTTCCACTGCTTTGTCTGTGAGCTGAAGAGAATTTTTCATGTTAAATCTCAAAGGCTTTTCCAAAAGTTCTGTAGGGGCATAAGGTGCAATGGCAGAATAATCTATGCTGATTAACAAAGGCTTCTGGAAGACTTGAGGAGGTCTGGTTTTCAGTCATGTGGCTGGAACAGGTGTGGGATGTTTGCTGGTGCTGAATTGCCCTGTGCAGGGCTGAATGCAGCCTGGCCAGCAGCTCCTGCTCAGGTGGGAGCATGTGGTGACACTCACAGCATTGTTGGTGATTGCTTAGTGGTTCCCTTGTTTGCAGACCATATGGGCAGTGTGTGCAATGCCAGATACTCCAAACAACCCCTGATCCTGAGGAGAGGTGGGATGTAGACAGGGAGGAGATAGAGTAACTTCAGTCTGTGTAAAAGATTGCACAGATTTTTTTCAGAGTTTTTGTAGCTTTAAATAAATGGTCAACTGTGATGACACTGTCTCCAAAACATCATAAGTGCAAAATAAATCCTGCAGCTGTTCTTCATGCTGTAGTGAAGGCCTAACTGTACTAGGGATGAACCATGGGCTTAGGGGTTGAACATCCTTCTGCTCAGATGCTCCAACTATTCCAGAAAAGACTTTGTAAAGCCAGTTGAAGGGAAAACTTAAGTGCAGTCCTCAGTCTTCCACTGCAAAGTGGCTGTTAAGTTTACAGTGCAGAAGCTACTGCACTAAATTGTAGAAACAGGCTAAACAGGGAAGAATTTTTTACTCAGATTTTGCAGTAACATTGCAGAGCAGCACCAAAACTTACTGCAGTGCAGCAGAATTGTAAAGTGATGCTTTGTGTTCTTGCCAGAAAGGAAAACAGTTTTGTGGAGTGTTGTCACTTACGATGTTCTTGGTCAGGGTTGTGATTAAGAGATGTAATGGGTTATAAGAGAGATGTGACTCTCATTGCATATCCACTACCTGGCAATTCAAGTGTAGAAGCATAAACAGAGATAATTTTTAGTGGTACACAATTTACAGCTGTGCATCTGCTATTAAAGAGCAGATTCTTCACAAGAAACAAACAAGATAACTATTTCCAATTCTGGAAGAAGACAGTTTTCTGCAAATTGTACTATGAACCAGTAACTGTGACTTTTATTTTTTTACTTTCCAGTTGTTTAGACAAGGAAAACCCCACTTATCTACAGATACTTCCTTAGTAAGAGGAAATGCCCATTTTTTTAATGTAACAAGGTTGCAGGAAATCACTGTATTTAAAGTGGGAGAAAATAGATACAAACCACTTAAGCAAAAATATCCTTATGCATGACCAGTTACTTGATTGTTACATGCAGCCAACGCTGTAAATTTTGTCTGACTCAGTATTTGCATATACATTGTCCTAAATTTGGTCCACAGGAGTACATCCTCCTAAATATAAATGGACTTCTATTGCAGGACTGCCTCAACCTCTGTGGAACAAGTGAGAGAACGAAGTTATCAGAGAGCTTTACTTCTCAGTGATCATAGGAAAGACAAGGACAGTGGTGAGTTGATTTATTGAAGATGGATAAATGTAAGCAGTTCCCCCATGGTAATCTGTGTAATTCTAATACTGTGTTTGGGTCTGCTTCATCTGTAGGGGGAGAATCACCTTGTAGGCCATGCTCACCGTCTCATGTTCAGTCTCCATCTCATTCAAATCTCATTTCCCAGTTGCAGCTTAAGGTCCCTTCTTTCACTGAAATTACAGAAGGTCAGTAAGCAGATGACCTTGTATGACACTTGACATATTCAATAGTCTAACAACAGCTTTAACAGCTCTTTTAAAGTCAAATATAAACTGCTTAGTGATACCTGCATAAGATTTCATTTTCCCACCTTGATAGTTATCTCTGCTTTATTTCTGTAGAACCTGATCCTGAAAATCCAGAGCCAACTTCTGAATGTCCGTCCCCAGATACTTCACAAAGGACTTGTAAGAGTCCATCAAAAGCAAGCAAGGTAATGCAGAGTGTTTGCACAATATGCACAGGAGTAGCTCCATCCATCTCTGGTTTACCTTTAAAAATGTTAATCATAGGATTTACTACTTTGGTGACATACACATACGTTCATCTGTCTGTATAGTAATTTAACATAGACATTTGCAAGAATGTTGTCTGTATACACTAAAAAGTGGGTTTATATGCTGTGCTTTCAGTAGCTGTACGTATTCATGGATGATCTCACACCATGCAGACAGAGAGGAGATTGTATCTGCTGTTCTGAGCTGTGAAGAATGCTGAAGAACTAGCACTCAGAACCAATAGCAGTGATGTGATTTACCCTTAACAGGAGCTTGCTCTTGTTCTGCCAGGGTTTGGCAGTCGGGCTCTGATAATATGGAGAAGGATGTTGAGTAGTTGCTGTATTAAATGAAGTAATTCAGGTTGTCAGATTTAGTCTGTTTGCTTGTACTACCCTAGCTTTAAAACATTAAATCACTCTAAAAATTGCTTTATTTCTCTAAGTGGTCTTCTCTGGAATTACTTCTTTCAGATTCAGAAAACTAAAACTTAATAAAAAATGGATTCAGACTTTGACCTAATGGATCATATTTCTGTTACAACTTTAAAATACACTTTAATAGGCTTTGATTTGGAAGAATTATTAATATATACTTGATAAAAATAGTGCCTTCTTAAGCTTGCTCTGTTAATGATATTTTTTCACACCAAATATACATCCTGCACCTCAGCACTTTTTTTCACAGTCTGAGAGGAGAGCATTCTGAGATGTTCTTTTTTGTTTATTGTGTGCATGGTTGAATATTTTGAACATGGTGCACTGACTGCCTTTATTTTCATTCCAGCCCTCATCACCGAGTCCTGTAGTTTCAGCACAGCCAGTTGGGAAAACACCCACAAAACCAGATTCGCACTGGGAAACTGCAGCTAATGCACCTGAGACTGAATGTGCGAATCATCCAAAATCTGAGCTGCAACAGAAACAGCTGACAAACAGCGTCCAAGCACTTTCAAAAACTCATCCATCTCAGCCACATCTGCGCAGCTCTGCTGAGCAACTTTCACATTCACAGAAGTTGCCTTCCGCACCTTTGAAGCTGCATTGCCCCCCTTCGCCTCACGTAGAAAATCCCCCCAAGTCTTCTACCCCTCATCCGCCTGTGCAGCACGGTTACCTTTCACCAAAGCCTCACTCACAGCAGCTGGGATCTCCATACAGACCTCACCATCCACAGTCACCTCAAGTTGGAACGCCCCAGAGGGAAACACACAGAAACTTCTACCCAGCAGCACCAACCCTCCAGCCCGGTAATCAAGCGCAGGCCAGCGGCCCCCTCTTCACTCAGACAACATCAGGACAATCTTCAGCTTCCTACAGCCAGTTTAACCAACAAAATTTGAACAGCAATGCTCCACCTCCCCCACCCCCTCCACCCCCTTCTTCTACTTACTATCAAAGCCAGCAGCCCTCTGGAAACTTTCAGAGCTACAGCCAGCTGAAGGGCAGCATACCCCAACAGACTGTGTTTTCATCTGGACCAAATCAAGCACTTCCTGGCACTGCGGGTCAGCAAACAGTGCCAGGACACCACGTAGCTGCAGGGCATTTTTTGCCCTCTCAGAACCCCAGTATTCATCACCAGGCATCGGCATCTGCTGCTCCTCCTCCTCCTCCACCACCCCCTGCTCCAGGACCCCACCTTGTCCAGCAGCAAAGTACTCATCAGCAGCACTCTGTAGCACATGTTGTCGGTCCAGTTCACGCCATGGCAGTGGCTCCTGGGTCACACATTCATTCTCAAGCTGCTGGTCACCATTTGCCGCCGCCACCTCCACCACCAGGTCCTCTCCCCCACCACCAACCACCCCATCCTTCCACGGGACACCAAGGTTTGCAAGCACAACACCAGCACGTTGTAAACTCGGCACCGCCTCCCCCACCTCCCCCTCCCTCCAACGTTATCGGCTCGGGGCACCACCCCCCGTCAGCACAAGGGTTACACCACCCCTCTCATCAAGGACCCCCCCATTTCCCTTCCAGTGCTCACACAAGCGTCTCCTCCTATTCCTCGCAAGCCCCACATCACACGACGTTAGGACCTGGACCTCAACATCAGCCTGCTGGCACAGGACCTCATTGCCCACTCCCTGGTCAGGGTCCTCACATCCAACCTCAAGGACCAAACAGTATTGCAACACCCACTGCTTCCGGGTTCTGCCCTCACCCCGGCTCCGTGACCCTTCCCCACGGAGTGCAAGGGCAGCAGCAGGCCTCGCCCGTGCCAGGACAGATCCCCATTCACAGAGCACAGGTGCCACCCACCTTTCAGAACAATTACCATGGGTCAGGGTGGCATTAAAACAGATCCCTTTAGTTATAAACATTTTTAAAATGTTCTGTAAGATAAACTGTGTATATTTAATATGTACCTGTTCAAGGTACTTTTTAAAGCTTGTACATGATACTTTGTATAAAAGCAAACACCAGTGCTCTTCCATTGTATCCTTTCCATTTTTTGCTTTTTAAAATTCCTGAAAACGTGCTGTTAAGCCAGTATTAGGTATTTCTTTTTATTTTGTAAGTGGACATTCCAGCTGTTTTTTCTGGCAGTAGGTTTGATGCTGCATAATGTTTAAAATTTTATTGTTGCAGTTAAATTCATTTAGTGAAAGTTTTCTATATTACTTTTATACATATGTAATTAAATAAGTACACAGGCTAAGTGATGGCACTAACAATTTTTTTTCCATTTTCTGTCAACAGTTTTTTGTGTGCATAGAGATAGGAAACAATGCAATACAGATTTTTATAGTTTTGGTGTGGACATGGCTTTTTGTTTCATCAGTTATTTGCAGAAATTGTAATTTAATGTATAGACTGTTTCTAATGTCTCAGACAAGTGCTGTAAATACTGTATTTCTTTCGCTTGTAAAGTTGCTTAAAGCTTCTTTCATTTGATATAGTATTGTATATAATAAGTCTTTTGCAAAAAAAAAGGTGTGATCTTTGTGAAAGTAGTACAGTATATGATCTTTAATTTTTTTTAATATACTGTCACATTGCAGCACTGGTTGGGCATTTTAATTCATGTTAATAAATCACAATTATGTCAGTTTTACCTGCTTGTCCTAAAAGGGTGCTATATCAGCAGGAAAGTGGCCTTAAGTCTGTGATCTCCTCTGCTCCCTGCAAGACTCTTGACTTCTCTGCAGTTTCCAGCTGTAGCTTCACATCTGTCACACAGACAGATGTGGAGCAGGCTGGAGGAGGGGGATTCTTTCCCCTGCTCTGTTTAGAGGTTGAGGAATAATCACCCCAAGCCCAGCAGAGTCCTGGCTCAGCTTACTGAGAGGGTAACCAGGGGCACTGATGGGTATTTTTATGCTAGAGGTGTTCTGGCCGTGGTTACTGAGCAGGGAAGCACCTGCCTGCTGCAGTACCTTCCAAAAGGCTCCCTTCTCTCCTGCCTCTTCAGGCCCTCCAGTTGGGGTGCAGGGGGGGAGCTGAGTGTGTGGTGCTGTAATGGGGTACAGAATGTTACACACTGTGTAGCAGTTTGGGGTTTTTGTAAGGGAAGGGGTTTAGCAGCTACCATGGTGCTGTTGTGCTCAGGGGTGCAGTTACTCTGTTACAGCTGAGGGTGTCCTTCCATCTCGGCAGTAACTGCTCTCAGTCCTGCTCACACAACAGGACCATGCTCAATGGCTCCACCTCAGACCAGAGGGGAGAACCAGTGTGTGAAGAAAGCTGAAATGGCATAGGAGGGAAATGGCTGCTCCCACCCACTAAAAAAACCTGGTAATTCTTTTTTAACGTGTAAAAAAGAAAAAAACGCACACTTAAAATTCTGTTTTGCTTCGAACTACTGAAAAATCTTGCTAGTTAAAATCATACACTAGAAATGCTTTCCTCAACACCTGCTGGCTCTGCAGAACATACACTGGAGTTCACATTTTACACTAGCATGTGTAGTTCAAGACAGCATTAGGCTATCAAAAACAGCAGAAAAACCCAACCCACCCTCTGTTTTGAAAGAGAATGTGCATCATTCTGTCTAGCACAGCATTCAGATCTGGTTGTCTGCCCCTCTTCCATACCTCCAGGAAGTGACAGCATCATTTGAAATACAAGAAAATGTAAAATACTCAACTGTGCTTGGCAAGGTCTTAGTGCAGTCTATGGAGCAGAACAGGACAAGGCCTGGGCAAGGCTCCCCAGTGCTGCTGCAGCACCAAGGCCAGGCAGAGGGCAGAGCTGTGCCAGCCTTGGGCTGCCGCTGGCACTTCATTCCAGTGCCAGCATTTTCTGTGTATTCAAGAACACGTTTGTAACTGGTTGCAGCAAACAGGCACTACAGAGCTGGGCTGGCTGTGAAGCTGAATGTAATTTTTACCTCCAGTGTGAGTCCATTGTGGCAGCGTCCTTCTGAGCAGCGTTGTCCTTGCAGCCACTAAAAGCAGTTCCAGGGATGAGGTGAAGGCACACGGTCCTGAAACCCACCTGCTGTGGGGGCCTCAGCACTGGACGAGTTTCCCCAGGCCAGAGTTTCACACTGCGGTGCCTTGGCAGTTCTCTGGAGGAGTGGCTGCCCCAACCCTTGGGACAGGACAATCGTTCCCTTGTTTACAGCACTTGTTACAGCACAACTGGTAGGAAAGACGCTTTTTTTGGGTCACATTTCACCCAGCAAACCACTCCCACCCAACCCCTCCTGGCACAGGACTCCTGGGGCTGCTCTGACCCACAGCGGGTGATGTGTTTCATAAATGAACATGGGAAGCTGCCTTTGGCCAGGACAAGCCAGCCCCACCTCCCGCCCCCCAGCACCCCCACAGCTGAGTCGTGGCAAAGATTCCAATGACCAGCAACACTGTCTGAAAAAACAAAACACTTTAATTAGACAACTGCAAGCACCTCAAACAACTGGTTATTGTTACAGCATGGGGCTATCTTCTCACAATCTAGTTATTGCAAAGGCATGTGAATAAATTTTATATGGACAAAGTCAAGAAAAAAGTGGCACTGTAGTTACATGAAGATCAGGAGTAAGCTTACATTCATCCCACTGACTTCTAAAAGAGGCCCAAACACACCTCCGTACTGTACATTCTAAAATCTGTATTGCCTATAAGCTTCAGCCTATGCAGCTTTTTTTCCTAGGAAACACATAATTGTTGCGTGCAACTTACAATGGGCAGTCGTATGTCTACGGATGGGAAAGAATAAAGCTAGTGCAATTTGTTTTAGAAACATGTAAAGCTATGAATGGAATGAGCATGATCTTGCTTCTTGGGATTATTTTACCCACTGCACTGTAAATATCTGCAGCTATATCCTTCCTTAACTGATGCCAAGCACACACTTTTATTATAAAAGATCAGTAATTCTACACAGAGAGTGGTTCTCATGCTCTACTTTTAATTTTTTTTCTTTTTCTTAAGGTATAGTACAACTTACAGTGCTTATAAAAAGGCAACACCATATGGTACCATGTCTTCACTATCACATTGTAAGGGAAATTGCTATTTTTCTTTTCTTAAAAGCACTTAAAATAGGCAAAAATTCTAAAAGGGAGTGCTAAATGATAATGCATACTTTATTAGAAAGAAGTCTAGCCTTCCTTTAAAGTGCCATTTGGGGAATGAAATCCTGTAAACCAGAGCCACTTTGTTTAAAACCCAATGAACAGGAACTGCTACAGAATAGAAAGTTTACACAATTCCTTAAAGCGGTTTAAAGTCCACTACATGCAATTGGTTTGCTATAAAGCTCTCTAAAACTTAGTCGCTTTACTTTGAAATTGAGTCCCCAGTCCCATATTTAAATGGAAATAAACATTTACAGGGTGCATTTACATACACTATAATACAAGAATGACATCCCTTTGCCAGAAGATAAAATTGTACAATTCCTCGCCGTAACTCAGTTCTGACTTGATAAATTTCTTACACTTGTAAATTATATAATATGCATCAGCTAAAATATTTTTTTTTCATAAATAGTTACAAAACTTGCCAAAACACATGGGGGGAAGTTTTTTTTGTTCAAAAATCTGACATCTGAATGTCACACAACACAAGAAACAATGCTTAAAGACACGTTAAGTGTTTTCTGAAGAAAGTGGGTGAGTAAACTACTAGCTGAGGACAAAAAGACTACCCTTCCCCAAGAACACAGTGCACAAAAAGCAAAATGTCAAACAGTACCTCAAGCAAAATAAAGGTCTGAGGATTGAAGCCAGCTCACGTGTGATCCTGCTAAAGATTTTGTGACAGTCACCATTTAGGTCCAACGCATTGGAAAGTGGTTGCTGGCTTTTTTTTTTTTCTTTTTTTTTACAGCTGGAAGATTCTGCTAAGAATTCAGCCATGGATGCCTAAGGCATTCCCCAGCTGAAGCCCGTTTCTCTGGGACCATTTCTAGCATGGGGATCAGGAAATCTGTAAACTGTGCAGCGTCTTCATGAGGCCAACCATACTTCTCCACAAGCACATCAAAAAGACTCCAAGGTTTCAACTTGGTAATGTGTCGGAGCTCTCCTGCAAACAGAAATATTAATGGCATTAGAAAAACACCTTGTTGTTCATGTCAACGACTAATCCCTGCTTCGTTTTTCTCCCACTCTGCATTCACGGCACTTTGACCGGGCTGGGAGTCACTGTTTAGGAAGGGCAGCACACACCATGCTTGCTCGAGGTTCTCAAAGGAGATGAGTGTGTTCCATGTCAAAGCCAAAAACTGTTCCTAAGCCATCAGTACGTTACACCTGGACTCCACCGATTCTTCTGCTGTCTTCACTCTCCTGTGCACTGAGGCACTCGTTCACATTCACGCTCACACCATGGCCCGACCACACTGCAGGCCCCTCCTTCTCCATCAGCCAATGAACCCAAAATTCATAGAATCTGCTCCAATCCCAAGATGGATGTCTCAGAAACTCAGGTCCTTGCCCCGCCACGTGGCATTTGCCAGCAATGCAGCAGAGCACCGATTCATTCCTAATCAAGCCAAGTAGAGAGGTTTGGTGCTCCAAAGATTCTGCTCCATCTCCCAGGCAAACAGCCCCAGGAAGCATGGTCTGAATCTTTCCTGAGGGAAGCACCTGCTGCTGCCCAAGCCTCTTTCAACCAACCACCAAAACAAGTGGTGGCAGCAGCTGCAGGACTGGAGTTCCTCCAAAGGAGGACTTTGGCCAACTTGGCAATGTATCCCAGACCAGAAGGAAAGAGGTGAGAACCCTTCTGCCATTTAAACCAGCAACACTATCCAGGACTGTCCATGGGTCATCCAGCACAGTGTGGTGGGGAAGACTCTTCAGTCTCCTGCTCCTCCACAGTGTAGGACCGAGGCCCAAAGCCATGAGCTGTGCCATGAGGTACACGGTGAAGGGATTACTGGGGCACGAGAGATGTGAGCAGCTTCAGGCCAGATGACCTCACTGCTGCCATCAGGAGGGAGCCATACTGAGGTGTCACCTGGCAGAGACCCACAGCCTTTGCAGTCCAGGCTCTCAATATCCCTCATTTACATGTGGTGTGGCTGCCCCCTCACCATTCATGACAGCAGCAACAGGGAATTTGACTACAGTCGCACCTCCACTTCTCCCAGAAATATAAATCTGACATTTGAAATCCTCCTTGAAGAGGGTGAGAACAGGACCCCACCTTGCAGACAAGTCAATGGGCTTGCTCCTCTCTCCTCCCCAAAGCAGGGACAACTCTTCGGTCACATCTGCCTTCTGATTGTGTCAGACCATAGCCAGGAACACCTGTATATAGTGCAGTTACTCTTTGCAGAGTCAGTGCATTTATCACCAACATTCTAATGAATCTATGGCCTCTTGCTTCAACAAGCTACACTAGCCATGAATCTGTGTGTGTGAAAGTTCTTACTGAATGTGACCAGGCTTAAGAGTTCCTGATCTGTTCTAATCAGTAATTAAGCCCTGCCACACCCAGCCCCTCTGATCTCTGGGGACCAGCTGAAACACAAGGGCAGTTGTTTTCTGCTGAATTTCTACACTTAACGCAACCCACGGCAATCTCCCTTCTCGAGCTATGTGTGTGCCAGACAGCCTCCATGGGACACTGCAAAAAGCACCTGAGACACCCCTGTGGTGCTTCTGCACTGAGCAGAGTGATGGGCTCTCACCCATACACTGGAGGCTGAATGGGCTTCACAAGCTCACTTCACCACCCAGGACGGGAGCACCCAGGACACCCTACTTGTAAGCGAAGTGGCTTGTCAGTGTGGTGCTTGTCCCTGGCTGTAACCTACTGCCCACAAAATGCCATCACACATCAGCTCACAGGCCACAGTTTCTGCACATCCCTGTGGCTAGACAAGTTCCAGGGCAGGAGAAGTAACCACTGTCTGTCTCACTGCGCCAGGGGCTGAACCTCTCAATGCAATGGATTAAAAGCCCCAAAGGCTCAGCAGGCTTGTTTCTGCTGCCCCAACCTTCAGCAGTAGGTTCTAGGCAGGGTGCAGTGCTTGAAAAGGCAGATCCCCAGCTGTGTCACAAGGTCCCCACAAGAGCAAGTGTGCAAACAATCCATCACCCACCAGCTGCAAGAGAGTCCTGCCTAGTAACAGGAACTCAAGGTGTGCAGCCCACAGCGAGCAACACCAGCAGAGGCCACATTCTGGTTTATGTGTGAGTACTCACAGTACAAGCATGTCCCATCAGGACCCACAGACATAGAAAGGCTCTGCTTTGGGCCCACAACTGCTCCACACAACAAGAAGGACAGCACATCTGGGAGCAGCATATTCATTTACAGGCTCACTCTCAGTCCTTTAAATTTTTGTGCAACCTGAAATTTAACTGCTGAAAATTTCACCACCTGGAAGGTTTCCAAAAGAGTGTATTGCTGACTACTTACAAGAACAGCTAGTAAACCATGTAACAGGAATGCATGAACTCAAATACCACCCAAAAGTGATAGAAAAGTGACTTGTTACTGACTGCAAGCAAAAAATTACTAAAAAAAAATCATGTCCATGGTTTCTCCAGCTCTCAGCATTCATTGCAAGGGCTGCTGTAATCATGTACCAAATAAGGCTTAGCTCAGAGGGAGGGTGGGTGTGTGTTCCCATCCAGCACTCTTCATCTTTGCTCTCACATTTTGTCATTTCCAGCATCTTTCCTCCCTCATATCTGATAATGTAGGATTGCACAATGAGGCCCCTGGTGCCACTGTGGAAGGAGAGCTCTTGCTGTTTGAGTACTCCTCATTTTGTGAATGTCCATGCTAAGGCCAGCACAATATTCAGCAGTTTTTGTGCTAAGGAACAAACTATTTCAGCACTATGGCTGAAGTTTTCCACAAAAAGTTCTGTGAAGATTGTGAAAGTGCTTAAGAAGAGTAAAAATTATCTGTGTGGGGGGCCACTCTTAAACTAATGCCTCAGTTTTCAGTAAGGATCATGATGCTAACTATGGAAACAAAATAGGGCAAGTAAAAGACAACACTACTCAGGTGGGAAAAATTCTAAGAAATCATTTTCCTGTGGGTTCTTCTCATTTCCATCCTAAAGCGTGAGAGTATCACAGGAAATGGAGGTGTCTGCCAACACATATTTTCATCTAGTTCAAGATGTTTGTACCATGTAGTTGGAGGAGAGCAAGGCTGTACCTACATTTAAGGGACAAATTAAAAAAGCACAAGCCCCATCAGTCTGACACCATCTGTATTCGGGGCATTAGCATGAATTTTCAAAGAAGTGCTGAAAATGTAGGACTGAGAACTTCCTCAGAGAAGCTCTTTATTTGGATTTTTGATAGTGAAGCACACAGGAGATAATCCGCAGAGGACAACAGAACTGTCAGAGCTGTAAAACGCCTGTTGCCAAAGCAGAGGCAGCAGTGATCCCTCTGAAAAATGGAATGTTAAGCCAGAAAAAAAATTACTAAAAAAATTTCTGAAGGACCAGGGGGAAAAACGCTATTTAAAGCTTTCTCTGCTGACTGTAATACAAGAAAAACCCCAGAGCTAGTCTACAAATTTAAGTTGTGTCACCAGGAAAGAGGAAGATGGATTATTGAACAGTAAAACAGGTATGATATGAAGAACTGGGGAAGCAACAATTGGATATAATCTGCTGCTACACATCTATGACATGCAAGCACTGGTGGTGCAGTGGGTGGAAGTGAGGAGCATGGAGGGAGCCCTCCCAGGAGGGTCAATGAGCAGCATCGCCCTGAGTGCTTCTCATTGTTCAGCTTCCAAAGGGCACAGCCAGCATCTGGCCAGCATCTTGCACAGGTTTAGTTCACAAGGAAACACGACCAGCAAATATCAGAAAAAAATAGAAAGGACCGTGATCTAGGAAAAACGAAAGCGTTTTGTTTTAATGTCAAAACATATCAATAATTTTTACAGGCAAAACGGCTTCTATGAAGACACTGGGCTCAATCAAGATGAAACCCTATAAAAATATGTGAGTATTTGTGTTATAGTATAAGAAGTAACTTACAAATGCTTTTCCTCTTTTAAATGCATCCTCCTATTTGAATGTCTAAAACTGCTGCAGACAATTACTGAGAAAGGACTTGATCCTCTGAACTCTTTAAGTTACTAACATCTTTCTTTTTGTGCTTGGGACTTCAGTAACACAGCTCAAATGTTTAAAGCATCTCTCTGAGGTCAAACTTGGTCATGGACAGGAGCAAAACTCAAATTATGATTTCTTGATTTTCCCTCAAGACTGATGTTTTCAAAACAGGAGGTCAACAGCAAGAGTTCCAAGCCAGCCCTTAGACCACAGTGAGAAATTCTCCCAGGAGCCTCAGGCCTGTACCACGAGGCTTCTGATGTCCAGTGCTCAAGCCACAAGCAGATAGTACAAAATGCAGCAGCTTGCTGGACAACTCTGAAGCCTATCCCTCATACCTTGCCAACCCACCACACAGAAATCCCCGCTGGGAACACCAGAGGCTGGCAGTACTGGAGTGGCCAGGGAAAAGGAAAAGGGCACTTAATGCAAAGAAAAGATGGTCAAGTAAGCAGGGCACTTGCCACCTCCAGTTTTCTTCAACAAAACATTTCGTTTTCCACAACCTGCAACTGTAGAATAACTGATATCATCTGAAAATGCAGCTTTGCTCCTTTGTCTTGCATTTGAGATTCTCTGGTTTAGGCAGAAACAGGTGGAATCCAGTCTATTTAACCCTCCACAGCAAACGTGCACGTGTATGTTGTGTGGTTGGTGAACAAGCCTTTAATCCCACCCTGAGGATTGAAGAGGCACCCCCAGTGCCTCTGAGGAATGTCACTGACATTCAGGCCCTAGAGGACAACAGTGACACTCTGCAGTTGAAGATGCTCATGGAAGTACCAGAGAATCTCCACATCGCAGGAATTTTACAAACTGCCCTCTCCTGTGCACTGCCAACACTGCAGTTACTGAGTAACTTCTAGGTCATTTTACAGTTCTATCACATCATTAGAAAATGCCAACCTGTTTGCTGTAAGGTGAAAAGCAGGAATGTGAGATACATTGCAGCAGCTTCAATCCCTGTCTGGAGGTGTCACAGGGTATCTCACGCCCAGCTCTCGTACTGCTTTATACATTTCCAGACCTCTGGACCTCCAGTCTGTAAATCCCAGTTACCAGGAGACTGTTTAAAACCTGCTGATAGAGCCCCTCTCTCTGCCTGCCACGGCAGCCAGCTCCTGCAGCTCACTGCCTCTGTGCAGGGAAGCACTTGTTTGTTTTAAAGCCATCCTCTGCAAATTTCACTGGCTTTCCCCCAGCTCTGACATGGTGAGTGCTGGCAAACAGCAGCTCTGTATTCAGCTTATCCACTGACTTCCTGATTATGTAAACCTTACTCCACACTCAAAAGCCCCAGGCATTTCAGCCTCCCCCAAGGGCAGCTGCTCCTTCCTCCCTGCTGCCCTTCTCTGCACTGCACCGCCATTAACAGCCTCCTTAAGGAGGCACAGGGAGGGCCCTGCTGTGGCAGGAATATCCAGCACACAACAGGCAGCCCTTGTGCCCGGAGGGTGAATCACTGACTGTGTCCTGCCTCACCACGCCGAGCTCCCAGGGGGAGCTCAGCCCCCGGACACCGACACCTCACTGCAGCAGGGCCCAGCTGAGCCACGGGCAGGGCAATCCACAGCTCTGCTCAGCAGGGAAGTGCCCCCCCAGCTGTGGCTGCCAGCCCTGGGTGTTCAGCCCCCAGACACCGACACCTGACTGCAGCAGGGCCCAGCTGAGCCACGGGCAGGGCAATCCACAGCCCTGCTCTGCCCTCCCCAGCTGTGGCTGCCAGCCCTGGGTGTTCCCCCACATGTAGAACAGGATGCTCCTGACAGAGCCTGTCCCTCCATACAGCACAGCACAGTCTCATTTGCTGAGGGGATGAAAGACACTTGAGGCATCACTACATTGCCCCTCGAGTCAAAAGCTTGCCTTCAAGAGCAGCCTGGGCCAAGTTCCATCACCTGGCACACACCAATCTGCTCTGCCTGCTCCCTGGGTGTGACAGCAGCCACACTCAGCTCAGTGTCCACTGCCCAGGTATTCCCTTCCCACCTCTGTTATTCCTTACCAGTAGCACCTGCTGGACCACCAGCCAGGATCCAAAGCTACTGACAGATGATTTTTCACCATGTTACAAGCTATGCATCCCTTGAGTCCTCACACTCACATGAACATTAGACAACAGATTCTCACAGACACTTGTTAACATCCAAGCTTCACTGAGTACCTCCCTAAATGAATTTTAAATGAAATACTGAAATGAACACCAAAAATTGTAGCTTCTCCCAGAAATCCAAGCTTACGCCAAAGTTCTTCTTTAGTAAGAGCTCTCCACTTAAATGGATATATTTCTTCAGTACCCATAAATGAACATATTCTCCTTTTGGATAGCATTATGCTTTAAATTAGTGTTGCATAAATACCGTTACCTTTTTTGGTGAAAAACTCCTTGGAATATTTCCCCAACATAGCGTATTTTCGAGGGATTTTTCCCAGCAGTTCAATGATCAATGCTATGTGGTCTGCATTGGAGAACATTGCCAGCAAAACAGAAACATACAACAGTTTAATCAGTACATTGCATGCACACACTAACACTGGCCCGGTACAGACAGAAATAGATTGATCCTGGTAAAAAATACAAGTGCACATTGCTTGCTCAGTGGCTACTTTGGAAAGATGCTTTCAGCAAAACTTCCTTCTCAAACCAATGTTTGAGTGTCAGCTGCCACAAACAAGTTTTACCATGTATTTTAAAATGTACCAATAGTTATTTTTCAGAATATTTGGGTAAAAAAAAAATTGTCAGAGATTCCTGCAAATTTTGCTCTTCAAAATGAAAATTTTGTTTTGTGATTTCAGGAAATGCTCCTTGCTGGGACATAGTACAACCAGCAACAGCGATTCCACTTCTGTCTGCGTCACGGCACCTTTCAAAAAGAAGAGGTACTACCTCTGCGATTGAAGAATTCCCGAGAATATTTTCCAGATAGAGCAAAGTGCCTTGGGATATTGCCTAGCAGCTCTATGATGTGTGCTATGTGGTCTATGAGGGAGAGAAAAAAAGGATACGGGAGTGGAAGGGGCAGGGAAAGGATGGGATAAAAAAGAAGAGGAAAGAAACTGGAATTAGTAAAAAATCAGAAATAGTTTCAAATCAACAATGTTTGCAGCAAATCCATGCAGAGGTTTCCAGGATCAGCAGAGCTCTGGCATCATTAGTAGCATTTAGGAATAATGAATGATGCCCACATTACCACTGCAAAGAGCATTTACAAGCAAACAAGCATGAAAATGGACAGGTATACAGATGGAAGCAGGAGTTAACTCTGATTTTAAAAAAATAATTAGTAATTGCCTAATTCAAATAAAAATACACAATGTAAACATTATTCCAGTGTCACTCTTGTAAAGAGAATAATAGAATAAAGTTCAAATTTGTCGTTTCTTTTCTAAACTAAAACGTTGTTATTTTCAATCAGGTTTCCACACATATGCAATCTTACAAGAAGGGCAGTTTAATTCCTTCAGGCAGTTGTTAAGTAGATGAGTATCTGCAGAAGGGAGTTTTTGCCCACCCACTGCTAGTGGTGGAACTTAAAACTAAAAAGAAAAAAAATCATATTTATATTCTGGAGACAATGCGTATGAACAGTTTTACTCAAATACAGAACTTAAACCCCACTGTAAGCTCACTGGAAATTTAAGAGAAGGAGTATGAAAATATTAAGAAACTCTTACAATACCTCAAAAAAGTCATACCTTCATCCCTGGAATAGTCTTCACCAGAGTGTGGCTCAAACAAGTAATCTCCAGTCGCTAGCTCAAACGCCTACAATGTAACAGACACAGCCATGGGTAATTCAGTAGTAACGCTTCTGATCGTAAGATGTCAGCAAAACATCACAACTACCTCAGAAGCCAGAGGGAATTCACACTCAAAGCTGGATGCCTATGGTTGCATCTGAGACTGAGGAGAGGCCACTTACCTGGGGACATCCCTCCTGCAGTGCAGCAGCAGCAGCAGCACGACCCCAGGCTCTGCAGAGAGCCCCACGCCCTGCTCTGCTGGGCCTGCAGGAACCAGCAGCGTGCCCAGCCCCAGGCACTGCTGCCATGCAGGGGGCTGAAGGCAGGAAACCACACAGGGCTGGAGTGCAGCCCCCCACTGCAGCCCCTCCCAGCAGAGTTCTGGTGCTGCTGCCGTGCTCAGAGCAGCTCCCAAGAGCCCAGATGTGCTGCACCGAGCCAATGTTAAACACAGCTTTACACACTCATGGGCAGTCTGATTGTGTCAGATGTTTCTGAACAGGTATTTCTAAATGTATAATAAGAAATACACATGTATCTGAATGGTATTTACCCATCAGATTGCATGTTTCAGGCTGAACTAAAAAAAGTTTGAATCATAAATAAAACCTATTTATGACTACAATTAATTGCTTGAATTTAGCCAACAAAAAAAAAAAAATCCATTTATGACTGTAACTGATCACTTGAATTAGCTTCCTCAATGACTCCAAATCTGAAAGAGGTTTTTTTGTTTTGAATACTTCAAAGATGGGAGCAAACGGTGAGAGAGATACTGATGGGGAATCCAGAACAGACACCAGGCCATCAGATCCTCTCAGGGCAGGAAAAGCTGCCATGGAATGCTAACCCTGTGTTAGGTGAGGGCAAAACTGACTTTCTCTTTATTGGTGTTATTATTATCTTAATGAATAAGAAAAGCTGCAAAGCACTGAAGCAACTATGAGAGCCCCTACTTGTGTCCAGACATGGATTCATCTGGTCTAATTTGTTAAACTATTCTCTTTCAGCTCTGGCTTACCAATCGCCCAAGCAGCCACAGGAAACTAATTCTTTCCAGGTGGTTTAAACATCAAAGTATTTTCCATGTCCAAGACATGGGAAAACATCTGATCCAGAAAAGCATTCCAAAAATGAGGCAGAGCTTCCTGGCATAATTCTAGAATAGGATTTCACTCCATTAGAACATTTACTACAAAATACTTGTCTCCTGAAAATATACACTCTTCTGTTCCAATTTATAATCTGGAGTTGTTAAATCACCTGTAAATCTAGCCTATTTATGAGCACTTGGCTTCTTCAAGCTGTGAACTGCAGTGTCATCCAAGTGGGCTACAGCCAACATAACTCACTGCAATCACACATAGCAGCCAAGAACACTAGAACACCCCTTGTTGACATTTCTGCTGATCCTATGAACAGGCCTTTAACTTCTAAAGTTACTGTCACTAATAAAAAGTCATTCGCTATTTTTCTTATTCCACTCTTAGCTCAAGATCAACAGTTTTCATTTTACAACTGAAAAAAATCTGAAGGACTTTGTAAAACACCAGGTTTCTTAATGGAAATAAATGTTCAGAGCAGCCAGAAGTGATCACTGGGAGAGATCTCTGAACACAGCACAGAGAACACTGTTATTCTCCTGAGATGAGATAGAGAAGACCCAAGTTTCTTCTCTGTATCTCATGGCAATGTATTTATTCATAGGAAAAGCTGGACCAGCTTTCCCAGGAGAGCACACAGTGATGGGGCTGATT
Source organism: Pycnonotus jocosus (assembly GCA_013400435.1). Classification (NCBI taxonomy): domain Eukaryota; kingdom Metazoa; phylum Chordata; class Aves; order Passeriformes; family Pycnonotidae; genus Pycnonotus; species Pycnonotus jocosus. Next base: position 30,512 of record VWYP01016327.1, read on the forward strand.
CCTGAGGACACTGAGAAACTCACTGCTATTACACACAGATCCCTAAAGAAAAACAGAAATGTAGCCGAATTTAGCCACAAAGGTAGACTACACAAGAATATAATTTCTGTCCCAAAAATGAAGTATTAATAGCTTGATATGTCTGCGTGGGACTAAAAAGATTACACTAAAGAACTGTGAAAACTCTTTATAGAGAAGCACAAGAGGTAAGCATACTGCTATGATACTTTGAATTTGAGATCAGTTTGTGTATCCCAAGAACTGAAAGCTCCTATGGATTTGGGATATGTAGACCACCCTCATGCTGAACAAAAACCAAAGCTTTTGAAAATGATGCTTCTCTTTTCCTGTTTGCACAGCTCTGACTCCATGCCCAGGATGGGCTGGGGCTGCAGCACTTCACACATTTCATTATCTGACTCTTCCTAAAGCACTCTAAGAACAAAAACCACTTTTGATTCGGATGCACACAAAGACAGCACCAGAGGCAGGTGCTGTGATAAGTATTTGTAATGATGGTTCTTAGCATCCATGGAAGACAATGTCTCACAGGTTCATTTGTGGCAAGCTGGTAGTGTGATCCCAGCTACTTTCAGGACTGGCTACACAGTGCAAGATAAATGAAATTAATTTATCTTTGTATAAAAAAAGAATAAAACCCAGATCTAGGTTTTTATCATGAAGAATCAGCATTAGAGATACATCAATAAACATAAATAGCTGTAAGAAGGCAAATCACATGTCTGGATTGTATCAGTCAGAGTTGTTCTTCTCTTTAAACCGCTGTCCAAAGGTGTGGGGTGCACTGCAAAGCCCGTGCCATTACCGAGTGGGTGCCATTGGAAGAGCAGATCTCTGCTGCCACACACTGAGAGCCACAACTCTGGCAATGGAACCACTGCTGCTCTGGACTTCCTGGGCACTCTCAGTACTCACCAACACTTTACACCCACCTGTAGGCATATACAACCCCCCAGTCCCCATAGGATAGGTCACTGACACTCTGATGACACAAGGAGACTGAGATCCCAAGGGCAGCACAGTGACCACAGGTCTGGTCTGCCCAGCTGTGACCAGTCTGGGGCCACCAGCTTGAGAGACACCCTGTGAAATGGAGGAAGGTCAGGGAGGACCTGGCTCCAGGCATTATGGGGGTTGAGCAGAGGATGAGGAGGGGAGGCTGGTGGGGCTGGGTTTGCTCAGCTGGGAGAAGGCGAGATGGGATTTAATTGCTGCACTTCACTGCCTGAAGACTAAGTGGAGAAGAACAAGATACACTCTTCCCCATGAAAGGACAACACAGAGCAGACATAGGCAGCAAGATGGGAAATTCCAATCAAACATGAGAAAAAGAATTCTTTGGTGAGACTGCCTGAGTACTGGGACAGGCTGCTCAGAAAGGTTGTGGAAATGCCATTCTTACAGGTACATCCTGAGGTATGTACCTGTATCACCCCTCAAGTGGACAAGGCTCTGAGAGACCTCATCTACCTTTGACAACAACCCTTGTTCAAGAACAAGGCAGATACCAGAGATAACCTGAAACCTAAATTTATTTATAATTTCCATGATGCTACAAATACAGATCAACTATATTTACTTACTTTCCCTCTGAAAGTAATAATTTCTAAAAACTAGTTTCTTGACAAAACTCCAACTTTAAAATACCATGATTTTTTTACTTACTGTTGACATTTACATCAAGAAAGTCAGCATTTCATTTATTATATGGAGATAAAAAATTAGATACAGCACACTCAACATATGGCACAGAAGCCCAAGGCAACCATCCATCCTTACTGACTGTTCTGGCAGTTTCTACTTACCACTTTCCTAAGGTTCTCACAGAAAACCAGTCTAGACTGCTTTTCTCCATCTGCAGATGGTGAACCTTTCATATAAATGGTAACACTGCTGTTTTATAGCCTCTGAAGAGGCTCTGTTTCTTTCCTGCCACATGATTGTATGTGAACCTACCACAGTGCAGAACTGGTGACATCACTATATAATGGACCCATATCTAACCACACAATTGGGAATGGCTACATTTTCACTGTGTGACAGCTGCGTACTCAATCTGGTGATTGAAAAATGGATGCATGCCTAGGGAGAGCTGTCTGGGAGAGGACTGGAAGAACAATTCATTTGGACTGCATCAGCCTCCCTGAATTGAAGCCCCAGCTGAAAAAGAACAACAAGCTATAGGCCAGAATTATTATTCTGACAGATGAGATGCAGCCCTTGGCCAGAGCTTCTCTGCCCCAGCTGAAACGAAGAGATGTGAATGGGAAGACTGTAACTGCTTTAAAAACAGGCTTGGTTTTAAGAACACTGTTCCATAGGTCAGTGGAAGCAGGGAAAGAAGATCAGAAAGCTTTTTGAGATACATACACTACCTGACAGTTGGCAATCCCATGGACATCTCCCTCTGCAGAGCCAGGCAATGGGAAGAGGATGAAAGGCATTTTGCATGGTTAGTGCTTGGTATGGAAGGCCAAATATACAAAACAGAGACTTGCATGGGATGCTTGAAAGGAAACAGCGTTCTTTTATTTGCTCTACTCGGATCTTGGAAACATGCACATACTGCGTGGTTGCTTTGGAAAGTCAGCTCCTCTGGGAAATCGTTTTCTTTGGAGTGTTTCAGGTTGTCCACCCACCACCTTCAAAAAGGGTGTACAGCGAGTAATAACAGCATTCTGCACTGTATCTGGCTACTGAAAAATATGTGCATAGCAACTTCAGCTTCTTCTCCCCTCGAAACCAATTTTTGATTTTCCATTTTTCCTTAAAATACTGCTTTCTGTGCAGACTGAGGCTTGTCATCACACCTTTGGTATGTGCCACTCACACATACTAACATGATGATACTCATGATCCCATGGAGACATGATCATTTTTTCCCTGCTTACAAGAGTGGAAGAGTAGTTAAGGACAGTTACCTCTCCACTCCACATTAGAGAACATCATACAAAGAAGTAAACTGGAGGCATAAGCCTGCAATTTACCTACAAATACTTATATGTAGGTTTAATTTTAACATAACTTACAATACCCTGCTCATTTTTCATTCTGTTTCTCTGAGTTCTCTCACATGAACAGAAATGCTATAAACTTGCTTTCCTTGTAGCAGCATGTCCCTTGTTTCAAAAGCTCTTGCCTGTCCCATTTCCCTCACACCTGGTAGTGTTTTCTTTCATCATTCTCTTTGGATAAATAAAATACCAAGTACAATTTTCACCTTCTCTGACTTCCCGCTGATCTACAGCTGTCATCTGTTCGCTAGGTCTTATTAAAAAGAGAAGATTGCAGGAATCACAACTCTCCACAAAAGAGAAGTGTTAAAAACTTAAAAAGCCTTGTTCATGTCCCAGGCTGTGACACAGTCACCTCTTCCCCGCAGCTCAAACCAAGGGTAATGAACAAAAGTCAGACGATGAGATTTACCACTTCAGGTGCTTTTCCTGTCTCCAATCCAAGGAGACTGGAACAAGGAAAAGCAGTGGAATCATGGTGCTTGCAGTCATTTCCAGAAGCAATACAAAGGGATGCTGTCTGCCAGTACTAACTCCCTTATCTTGCCAGGATTTCTTGGCAGCAGCAGTGGAGTACTGTGTTCCATGTTTTCTGGGATTTAGGAAATGCTAAATCACTCGGTGTCTGTTCAGTTTCTGCTCTAAAGAAAGCAACCCGCTCAATACTGTTCATGTGGAAATTCAAACCGATACAACTAAATCATCAAGCGTGTTTTCAATCCTGTCAAAGGTACTGCTGGCTCCAAATCTATTCTCTTTTTTGAGTGAAAATGAGAAATGCACCTCCCCATTGGCAGAATTAAATTAGGGCTTAGTACAGGAAGGGAACATCTTCTAGAATTTAGTAAACGTGGAGAGATTCCCAGTGTCTAGCTTTCCACGAGAGCAGCTGAGTATTCCACTTAAACAGGCCACAATGTTAAAAGAAAAATAAAAAGGCATTGTACAATTTCCCTAACCAAACATATCCATGTCCAGCAAATGACAGCAACAATCATTCCAACCAAGATCACCAAAGTCTAGAGAAAAAATTTCAACCATGGTCTGGAAAAGCCCATTGACATCTAACCTCTTTCACAGCACTTCATGCATACACTGATTATAAGATATGCATCATTCTCTTTTTTCCCTTCATTTGTTTTTTTTCTTAGAGACTCTGCAACCCAGATCACCTGAGCAGAGGACTGGTACTGGTCTGAGGATATTCACATTCATTCTTTAAACCTGATTCAAAGAAGTTTGGGGCACAAGAAATGGGCCATGCCAAACTATCTAAAATTAGAAGATTCAGCTCACAGGCTTGCAATTCTACTTACTCACTGACATAACACCAAAGAAACAGTACTGCAAGATTATTAGCACTGAGTTATTTTGCCCTCTTTTGCTGTGTAAGTAGAGCCCTTACATGGCTCTGATTACATACACTCCCAGCACAAGTAGTCCTGATCAGAAACCGGCTAGTCTTATACTCAAGTCAATACAAATAAAACAGAACTATTCTTTCCTGGAAGCTGCATCAAAACCATCAAGCTCTTGGCTAGACAAAGCCATCTCGAACTAACTGAGCCCAGGTAAGGAATGGTCTCCATTCACACACAACGTAGCATGTCCCAGAAAACCCGTAACAGGATATTCTGGAATTTGCTGTGCACACAGTAGCACAGATGCTTTGCACACTCAGGGCCTGTTTATCAGAAGCTTTGTTTAAAAACCTCATCTCCATCCTTATTATTAAAGATTGTATAAAATGGACAGGCAAATGGTATGGTGGAAAAAGACATTCTAGTACTGCTGCTGAGATAAAACACAACCTCTGTGCTTAACCCACTTTGTAACACAAATACAAGCCAATACAAGAACCACTAACTGGGCTACTCATAGTGAGTGCTACCCTCAGTGAGCAAGATTACTTCATTAGCAAGCAATAGGCAGTGAAAACCTTAGGCTCAAATGGAGATCTATAAAGCACAAGACCAAGTTAAGACACCAGGTGAATCCCAGCACCAAGCATTCCGAGTCATCCTCCATATAATCCAAGACACCTAAAAAGATTGGTGTGTTTTATATACACATAAATCTCTGACACAGAAACCCTACAGATACTAAGTTCCAATAAAGGCCCTTTCTATTGCAATTTTTTAAATGGAAATGTGAGCTACAATATCTGACACAGCAGTGGATACAAAATACATGGAGAAAATCTTCTATGTTGTAAACTAAGCTATGCTTGGTGCTGTCACATTAGGTAAAGTACGGATGGATGGAAACTTGCCAAGGAAAAAGTAATGGAAATACTGCTGGACCACTCATTTTGCACACTATTGCTTCCAAAAATGCCCTTAATGACTCAGGACTTGTACAAGCAAAGTGGCCTCTGCTCTCCTTTGGGAGACCTGGACAACAAGGCTAACAGGGTATCTGAGCTGTATTTTGGCTGAAAATAAACCCCACCTGCTCCAGAAGACAATTCCTTTGAAAACACAGTAAACATGGAACACAGGGAATTAAATATAAACCAAGAGCAAGATAACCTAGAAAGGTATTTTCTGAACCAAATCTAGGTACAAGGAAATCAAACTTGAGATAGCAAGTGGGGCTGTAAAGGCATTAAAACACTTTGGCACGTCATAGTTTGTGACTACCTTATGGATTGGAGAGGTTCACATTGTTAATTTCCAAAGATTGCCTAAATAAATTATCTGGGAGTTTGCAGTTCCACATCAGGAATGTTTTTCTGACCATTAATCTCTGTTACAAGTCCTCTGCAGGAAGAGGTATTAAGGTCTTCAAGACAATCCCTATCTCAGAGCTGTTTTCCATCTGATCCAGGATCAGCATCCCCAGTGCTTTGACCAATTTTCTCAGCCACATAGCAATGCACACAGATTCTGGCGTTTTTCAAATGATGAATTTGTTCTATGAACTTGAGAGGCTGATCTCTATTTTTTACTCAACTATACTATGATTACAACTGAATTCAACAGCTGAATGTCAGTGCTGTAATGTTACAGAATTTCTACCGCATTTCTTAAGGACAAAAACCTAAAGACTGTGACAGAAGACAGAATTACAGCACTTCTGCCACAAATATTTTACTACCTGCAAGGCTTGCATAACAAAAGAGCAGAAATACATTTTTCTCATTAAAATACTGAAATTTCATACATCATTGTGAATCTGAGTTAAGATACCTCCAGTGGCAGCGATGCTTTAGGCTTTTTCCTTTCCCTGAGTTTGAAGAAAGCAGTAAGGGTTATATAACACAGAGGAGAAGTTGTAATAGGCTAGGCAGCCCCAAGTATTGCAAGAATATTATATTCCTTAGTTGTGATATTGCTATTTACTATCTTTAAACACAATTCTAGATAGACTTCAGCCTGCTTTATGTGTCTTTAGCTACAAGACTTACAGACTATGTAAGACTATAAAATTAGCAGCAATAGGTACAACTTAAAGATGAATGCAGGGTGTCCAATAAAATAAAATAAAATAAAAGGTTATCAAGTTCAACTGAAGCTTACAAAATACTAGGTAACAGAATAAAGTCTCTATAATGATTTTGTAGTTAGTTAAAAGAGGAATTATTAAAATAATTAAAGAACAAACTGTGGAATATTTAATATGCTTTGTTTTCAATGTAACAGAAAAATTCTCTGTTTTGTCCCTAAACAGAAAAATAAATTTGGAAATGGATTTTCTGTGTACTAAAGGCAAAGCTAGTAATAAACTCCAGAGAAAACATAATTTAATTTCACTTATGGGTTAGTTACTGCCAACACATGGCCTGCTGAACTTACAGTATCTGTAGGATTTTATGTTCCTTTCAATCCTCCTCCTCTCCCTCTGAGCTGTGTAATTCTTCTCATCACCCACGCCTGCAAACTGTGTCTAGTATTTGAGTCTTCTCCTCCTCCTCACACACTCACTCTTATCAGACATGTATTTGTAAAATATAAAGATTTGATTAAGTTTTCGCTTTTAAAATAGGCAAAGGTATTTCTAAATTGGTATTTATTTTTTGGAAATACATACTATCTTTAATGAGAAGATGCACACAGCTTGTTCATCTTCAAAGAGATATTAGAATGTTTCAAAAAAGCTGCATGATTAAGTTTTCACTTTTTCTGTTCTCTGAAGACTATTAAAAAGTTGTAATTTCAGTTCTATGTTAAAACTAATTATACAGAATGTTACCACATATTTCATGCCAATAAACTGAACTCATTCTCTTGAAACTTCAGAACCAAGCCTAATTCAATCCATGTTTTCACTGCACTTGGCACCAATTTAAAGTATTTCACTGCTTTGCTACTTTACAGAAGCAAAAGGAATGTAATCACAGCTAAGAGTAGCACAGGTTCTAAGACTAGAATGAAACAAGCAGTTGTACTTTTCCAGTTACATTTTGTCATTCAAAATAGACATATTTTCTCTCTAAACTTGAATGTTTCTGACTGTAAGTTTAAAATGCATCATATGAAAATTAGATGTGCTCTCCAAAATACTTCCTTTTGATTAAGGTCTGAGAAATTGAAAGAAAGGGAAGAAATCAACAGGAGCTATCTACATGATAGAATGTATTTGTGTCAAAAAGTCAAAACCATTCCCATCAGGTCTCCTCACTTATTAAACAACTCTTTTTAGGAGCTCAACTCTTGTAAAATACACATTGCATTGTTCTTACCATACATGCTGTACTCCAGATATCAGCAGGTGTACTGTAACCTGCTCCTATTAAAACCTCTATGGATCTGTACTGTCTTGTCTGGATGTCTTCTGTGAAGTGTTTATGCTAAAATAGAAAGAACCATATTAATGGAAAAAAAGGACTACAAAAGACCTGTTCTAAATACTGAACAGCTAAAACGATGTAGTTACACTTACCACCCAGCAGGCATTCCCCAGGTCAGCAATTTTAACTCTAATTTTATCTGCATTTCTTGGGTCCAGTGGATTCACCAGTAAGTCAGCAGCACGAGTTTTTGCTAACACAAGCAAAATGCAGAACAGTTAGTATGTTAAGCCCACTATTCATTATCTCTTAAGCACTTTTTCCTTGACACTTCATTCAATGTTGTCATACACTGAAGACATTGAAATAATTTGCTGAATGTTACAAGAAATTAAAGCAATGTAAATAGGATTTCTTACCCTGATTTCTGAATATCCTTATTCACTTCAAGTGCAAATTTTTTTTTTGCATTTTTTAGCTGTCAAATGACTATTACTACAATATCCAGAAGAACTTCTTAGTAAAACCAGTGTGTATGCTTCCCAAAACAGATTCAGACAGAAAATGTTAAAACTCAGACTTCAAGAATTCATCCACTACACATATGAAAGAACCGTTCTTGGAACAGTTTGGTTGAGAAAATAAATCCTGCACTTCCATGCCTGGCTACCGTAAATAAAATCTGGCTGGATTTTTTTTTTTTTTGTTTGGTTGGGGTTTTTTTGTTTTGTAAACCTATCCCAAGAGGTAAAAGACTCATTGAAACCTGGCTAATTTGAGAGCTTGGGGGCTGTCATCCTTTTCACAAAAAATTCACCATTCAAAGTTCTCTGAAGGTTCTATCTGCATCAGTTATGATCCAGACTAAAAAGGCAGAACTTTAATCTGAATTATCTTGCAATCTTTAGAGGTTCTTGGAACACTGAAACCTTAACACAGACCAATGGAGGTGCTGCTTTTCTCTGTTTTGACATTCCACTGCTAGTTCCTAAACTGCTCTGGAAAGAAGGCAGATGACTTGAAGGCAGGAGACAGAATCAGATATCACAAATCACAGGGAAGCACAGGACTGGTCTCTGTTCCCTTGTCCCAGAGCTACAAGGTGTAAATCGGAAATTGAAGGTAAGATAAGAAAAAGGTACTAGATCCAAAAAAGCACTTGTGACTGCAATGATCTGATAAACTGGTGAAAGACTTGGAAGAGGAAAATACACCAGACATGGGGCAAGGAAAAAAAAAATACTGGATGTCTAATGGGGAATTAGGAGTGACTGAAATCAGATGGAGATCTTCAACTGCTGGCAGAGGAAGCCTGAATGTGTCATCAGGGCACTGAGTATTAGCCAAGCAGAAAAGAAAGTGTCAGGGTCCACTGGAGGACAGAGGGAATGAAAATGCAGGAGTAAATAGCAAAAAGCAGAGGGGGCAGTGACCTCAACAAACAGCCCTCTAAAAAAGCTGGTATGGAGTCCAAGACTCAAGTTTACAAAAAGCACCAACATGGATAGAAGTAAAACACTCAAAAGATAGCAACTAGTAAGACTAGCAAGCTTAATACTAAAGTCTTCCCTTAAAAACATGCGGCATAGTACAGTGTAATTTTTTTAACACAGTCACATGCATTACTGAAGAAATAACAGGACCTTTCTCAGTTCAGTAGTCTTTGCAAAAAAAAAAAAAAAAAAAGGCAATGCTAGATAAATCCTTCCCACATGTCTTGTTGAAGGACTGAAGTAAATAAAGAGAGTGAAGGGGAGAAAAGTCTCATGACTAAGACATCTGAATATGGCATTAGGCAACAGCTTTCTTCAACCTTTTCCTAAGAGAGGGATCTGAGCAAGTAATAGGGAAATGCCTATACTTTTGTGTTTCTCTAAAAACTTATGATGCTTAAGTCCTGTCTCTTCTGAAAGATGAATCCTTGAATTCTGTATTTGACAAACACAGCTCATTTACAACTGAAAATGAAGTCAGAACCAGTGTATTTTCTACAAAGTACTCACAAAAAAGCATCCAAATAAGCTTAACCTGTGCACAAAATTAGTGAACACCTCTGTGTCCTAGTTCCATAAAAATTAAGAAATATCACCTTAACTCTCAGTCTCAGCATGACAATGTACTTAGCAAACATTCAAACACTGGGAAGAGGAGGAGGAGAGTCGTGAGGAAATTACAGATCTATCTTCAGGGCATTCGGTCACGCAATGAGAACTTTAAAAAGAAAAAAACTGCTCAGCCACTGAACGCAAATTGGCTTGTGCACCGAATAAGGCAAGTACCCCAAACAAATAAGATGAGACCATGTCACTTAACAATGCATAGCAATGCCTAGAGAATGAGGAACAAATAAAAGTCTACTTCAGTACAAGGATAGGACAATAAAAATATGGTGAAAAATGATGTAGCACAATTTAAAAATATTAAATAGCCTCTAACTCCTGTATGCTGCCTCTTTCTAAATACCTTCATCTGTTTTATTCCTGTTATACTCAATATTATATTTGATGCCATTAATACCTGTTACATTCAGCTCTTCCTCTTTCTTCAAAAAAAAGTCAACAACTACCCCTGAATTTACTGTCTGTCTTCTTTCTTTGCAAGAAAGATGTGTGAACTGATGGGATAACATCAAGAAGGAATAAAGTAGGTTTGTTTCTCCAGCTGTGGAGTTGAACTGTTTCCATGAGGACAAAAGCAGCTTTAATCTCTGAAGACATGAGGATTTCACACAACACCCCAGGCAAACAGCAGTGGAGTCTTTCTGCCCAAATACAGCTGGCAGAACAAAGGAAGAAACTATCAGCCATCTAGGAACCTCCTCTATATTGTTTCAGGGACTTTAGAGTATAAGATGGACTAGAAGCCTTACTTGCCTGGATCTTCCAGAAATGCAGTTCTACTGAGCTGTATTTTATGCCATATTTCTTACATCTTACCTGTCAGACCCTGTAATAAACTGAGTGAATTCCTCTATTAAAGTCTTAAACCAAGAAATACACTTGACTGTATTTTTCAGTGCAGTTCTATTTAAATGTAGTAACTTCATCTGTGACAATGTTGATGGCAGGCTCAGTGATCTTCTCCCTAAGCTCCAATTTTCTTCTATCCGCTTACAGATTTAGTCTCAGTATTTTCTTTATTAAAGTTAAAACCCATATATTTATCATTTAACCACTGGCACTGTAAGACCTATATGTAATATCCTGAAGCTGTTTAATTCAATGGCAAAAATCCAGCTCTTTGCAATGACACCAAGATTTCACCTTCCATGTCTTCAAATGGATTTACAGGCAAAAGTTCTGGATTGATGGCCAGAATTTAAATGTCCAAAGCCATGATGAATATAGAAAAGCCATAATGAGCTGAGGGTTGGCAACATGCCCTGTTGAGTACTAATAAAAGGTTAAGACAGGAACTGTTTGACACAGAAAGAACAATTAATGAATGAAAACACAGCATATTACAGAATTTTTCAATATGACTGAGAAGAGATGTGATAAGAAGTAACAGAAGCTGCAGCCACACAAGTTCAAACTCGCTACAATTCTTCTAAAACAATTCAGAGTACCAAGCAGAACACACTTCAATCACACTAGATTATAATTTTATTACCTATTTCATTTAAGAATAGGTATTTTTCTCTTTGAAAAATATGTTTTAAGCTAACAATAAAGCTTACTGGGCTAAAAAGATGGTATATTACTGACTTATTATCAAAGGATGTCAGGTTACATGATCTCATGCTCATCTTCTACCTTTAAACTACAGGGATGATGTTTATTTGCAACTATAGATTTCCATTTCTCTTTCACGTGTAGACTTGTCAATGCACGTGTTTATTCTACGATAATTTATTTATCTAATACCCCTTAAAAGCAAGTTCTAGAGTGGAAAATAACCCATAAATCACAGTTCTGCAAGAAAAATCATTCAATTTACTTAAACACAATCTTTTCTTAACCTAATCACTGCCTTTGTATTCCATTTATCTGCCTCTTTTATTTAAGACAATACCCATGCTACTAGACAAAAGCCACTAAGAGGAACACTTACTTTTTGGCAAATCCCCAGTGCTGGAAGCTGAAACCGTTCTGCTCCTGTCATGAGATGGGCTGCTCTCCTCTCTTTCAGTTACAGTTGATCCTTCAGAAACAGCAGAACCACAAGCTACAGACTCTAGAGCCCCAGAGAACACTGACGCTGAAAATTCAGAGAACTGGGACTCTGGAATTTTATGACGTCCATTTGGCAATTCACCATTAAACTGTTCATAGGAGCTGCTATAAGAGTAATCACTTTTTGCATTTGGATCATCAAGATTATACTCTTCTGGATTTGGACATTCCTCCTCTTCCTCATCTTCATCTTCAATCTGTTGTTCCAAGAGGAATGGGCCGTTCACAATATGGCCATTTGTTTTGGGAGATTCTATCCACTTAGGGTCTGTAGAGTCAGTGTTGACAAGTTCCTGCTCAACATCATCATCTTTTTCAGTGTTTTCCTTCTCTGTGTCTTCTTTTTCATCCTGATCTTCTGCTTCACCTGAAAAGTTTCAGCAAGCAACACATTACACTGTACATCAATAAACCAGACTAAATTAGGCACTCATAATTTTTGCCCCTTCACTAACTACCTGACTTCTGACATATCAAGGAAATACTGAATATCACTGAAATATGCAAACCTTAAAATCTAAATTAAAGGCAAAATAAAGGACTAGGAAGGCTATTGGAAAAATAAACAATGGGAAGTGATTCAGGAGGGAACAACCCAGAAGAAAATAATGTTATGAAGGGAAGATGAATGAGGCCTTGAAAGCAAGCTTTTAAAAATCTAGAATTCCATCTGTGCCAACAGGGAGTCATCACAGAAGTTGGAAAATTCTCTGTAAGAGCAGAACAAAACCAAACCAAACTGAACTACAGTCTCAGTAGTTACATCTTTATCAGGACTGAAGAGCTGACAAGAAAATCAGGGAAGCCAGACTGGAGCTGGACCATAATGATTATGGTCCAAGTTACCACAACTGAAAAGGAATTTTAACAAGATATATCAAACATTTTAGTGAAGAAGTTGCAATCTTTGTTACCTGATAGATCATTACAACAACCACTGTAAGAAGGGGAAAGCAATGATGACACCAACTACTACAAAAATATTGTAGAAAAATGCATCTTATTGTTGTTCTGCTTCACCAGGGTACTCAGTTACTCCACTTAATGTCATAGTGACTGTTCTGTTGAATTTTCTACCTGCTTTTTTGAGTTGTTTATAGCTATAGACTGCTACTGATGGTTCTCTTCACTTCTGTAGTAGGTTTGATTTTTCTTTATCTCTTTAGGTTTTGTAGTTACAATTTTACCTACAGGAGAAAATTAACATAATGATCTAGGACAGTTCAGAGATTTTGTTCACTGTACCAGATGCAACACTGCACAATTACTTTCCCCTCTGAAACAGTAAATTCAGGGACAATAAAAACAAGTAATACTAACCATCATCATTTCCAGGTTCTTCATCTACTACCTCTTCTATATCAGCTGTTTTTAGTTTCACCTCTGGGTGGTACTCATCTTCTTGTTCATTTGATGGTACAGCTGAGGTTACATTTTCTTCTATTTTTTTCCTTTCAGCTTCCCGCTCTAGTTCTTCTATTTCCTGCAGGCGTTTTTCTAGCAGCTCAGCTTGCCTCTTCTGTTTTTTCTTCAGTTTTTTCTTTTTGTTTTTGGATATTTTTCCAACCTGAAATATTAATACCAAAGAAAGGGAAAAAACCGCTAATTAATTTTTTCAAGGCATCTCACACCAAACTCATTTACAGTTTGATTACCATTTTTAAAAAATACTAGATGGCAACTAATTTAGTAATTATATTGCTATTTCCAGTTTACTTCAAATCAAGAATGATATGAGATTATATGAGGCAAAAATCCACCAAAATTTTACACAGTTAATCATGTTTTTACATGGTCATTATCAGATACAAGAGCAAAATACATCTATATATCTAAGATGCCATAATGAAATTCCTATGATCCAATAACCTTGAGTAAACACAATAATCTTAAACTTCAATCCAGATTAACAGATGATACTGAATGTGGAAAATAATAGGCTATCATATTAGTTGTTTGCATATAAATTTAATACCTGACTTCTCTCTCTGTATAATGCAGGTAATAACCAGCAAAAGTATTATAAGAAAAAAGACATGAGAAAACTAGAGACTGAAAACAGTGAATTTTAAATAAAACCTGTATTGTTTTACTTTCTTGCATAAGAAAAGCATTTTTATTACTCCCTTCTGGCCCAAAACATATGAATTACAAATAGCAGATGGTCACTATGCAGTTTCTCATTTTATGTAACATAAGGATTAAAAACTCAGGTACGACAACAAGGAAATGAAAAGTGAATATATCAGAGCTTGGATTGAAATACTTCCTTCCATTTTAACTGAACTGTGGCTTCTATTTTTACTATCTGGTAAATGAGATCTATCCAATTTTCATTCACTGTTTAAATATCACAGTAAGAAATCCTCATATAATCAAAAAATAAAATACGAGGAACAGAGAGAAACATTTCCTCAAAGGTTTATCTGTTAATCCTGTTATCTTCATAAAAAGCCATAGAATAGTCTAAACAAGACATGAAATTTCAAAACCCTAATAATTTTCATCCATGTTGTACATCCACTGAAATGATACATATTCTGTACACACAGAAAGCAGGTTTGACCACAGATATTTCTGAAAGGCTGTATTACCATTGGTTATTTGCTATATGCACACAGCAAAGAGATCTTTCAAACCACATAAAATTGCCTCAACTTTCAGGCCTTGATGATTAAGGCCTTTATGCCCTTAAGACATCTGCAATGCACAATATTTAGTGCATTCACCCATTTTTTGTCAGGATTTGAACGAATGGATTATTCCTCAAGAGAAGAAAATGGCAATGCTTAACTTAGTTTGACAGAGCTATAGAACTGTATGTCTGTGAGAATTTCCATCACAGAAATACTGTGCTTAAGAGAGGTAAGGCCAAAGACATAAAAATGTTCTTTGAAAGATGAAAGCTTTATTCAAAGGAAGCTCTTTAAAAGGGTCGAGGCTACTAACAGTCTAATACATATTAATATCCAGAGAAACACAGAAAATAAGGCATTAAATTGTATTATATAACAATACTTACAGGCTTTTGTTGTGGAGCTGTACTCACTAAAAAGACAAAAAATAAATTAAAATAAAGGTTTTCTTTTTCAAAAACAACTCTATAAAAGCAAAAACTAGTAGAAATAATTTTAAAATACTCTTAACTAAATAAGGCAGTGTTAAGTTTACTTCATTAGCCAGATTTTTTACTCTTTACAAGTACATGCTGCCTGAAATCAGCTGATGTCTCCATTAGAGCATCTGAGACTAGAAGGAGCTAGCAGCTGTGTGCACTGTGTTGTGGTTGGCAGAGTGTTCATGAAATTTAAAAAAAAAAAAGGCTGGACCATAAAGAGTGGATAGAAAACTGCAGAGCTGTATGTAGTCAGCTGGCAGAGCAGGTATAGACTGGTTTAAATAGTTCAGAGAATATTAACTAAGATACGACTACTGTGTTGTACACAACAGAAAAGCCAAATATTCATGGTTTTTATTCTGAAAAAGGCAGTCTGAATGCTAGGGCTGGAGCCATGAAGAAGTGCCTCAGGCAAAAACCACATCAGAGAAAAAGCAGCTCCAGCATGGGCCTCTTATGAGCACCTCTGAGCAGGATCCCATCAGTGACTGGGTCTGATGAGATTGCAATGCTGTCACATGCACAGAGCACCATAAGCCACATAAAACCTCCCCCGTGATCAAAACCAGCAGAAATAACCAAATATGGGAGACAGAAGCAAAGTGAAAGTGAGCAAGAGGAACTGAACAGGGGAGAACCTCTTACAAATTTCCTCAGACATGCAGGCCTATGGAAATTAAGGAATGCCAAATAAAATACAGAGTTGTTTTATAGGTTCAGATCCTGCTGCTAAGCTCAGAGAATAACCTGCTTGAATACCCCTGAAAAGGCAAGGTTTTCAAAAAGATTCGTAAACCTGAGCACTATCACTGCTATACAAAGGGAAATTATACACAACCTATTCCTGCAATGCTGTAAAGAAAACACATCTTCAGCTCCTGTGTGGAAAGCCATATATTTAATTACAATTTGCTAAGAACGAAGTGTGATAAGAATGCCATTACTTAAAATAATACTTATTTTAATGTCAGGAAGCAATCTAAAGGCTGCATGAATAAAATCTCTAGCTATGTGATTACACATTAAGTCAAATTCAACACAACATATTCATCATTTATACCATTTTTCATCTAAAAGTATATAACGCTGTGAAATGGATTCTGACAACTGTATTTGTTCCCAGTATAGAAAGTATTTTTAGCATACCTCACATATTTTAATCTGTGATATATTTTCTGACAATATTACAAAGGCAATTACTTACCCACTGCCTGTAGCTGATGTGCTCAATTGGCAAATTAGCAGCAACCACAGTACTAAAAATATATAGTACATACTACTAAAAAGAAAATCACTAGAAAAGCCACACTTCCTCCTCATTTGTCTTTGCTTATTGTTGTGAACTTCTTTACCTTGGCTTCTCCTAGCTAAACATAAGGTTCAGTTCCTATCTAAACACTTGGCAAGCTTAACATTAAACATTTTACACCCCTAGGAAAATTGGCTTATCACAAGTTCAGTTAGGTACAATAAATTGTACCTAATTGTTCCATTTTTAAGGCTGAAAAGCTATGAATGTAAAACTTTACATTGCATCTTAAGAGCAGGTTATAACAGACAAAAAGGCAGATAATTTCACAAGGATGCTGATGAACTTGTAACAGAACTAGACATAATTTAGGTAAGATTATTAATAATTGTCAATATTAGAGATGCAAGCCTCCAGTGTGACTAAAATCCAAGCATCAGTTTGTGGGATGGGATGGGAAGAAGTTTATACCAATAAATCTTTTTCTGTATCTGGGGACCCTGAAAACTTGAACACGCAAAACTGGTAGGGAATCATTACTCTGACAATTTCTAGAGCAGGAACAAAAATTAAATAGGCATGCATTTTTTCACATGCAATTATTTAAATGTGTAGTTTCATTGAACGAAATACTGTTAGCAATACCATACTGATGGTAGTTTACCACACTTCATTTGAATATCCTGTTCATACCTGCTGAGCCAGACGGGGGAGGAGCACCAGCTTTCTGCCACTCGGTAGCTTCAGCGGCCATCCTGCGCACGTAGGCATCATCCACACACATCAAGATGTTTTCTGGCTTTATGTCTGTATGGATGATCTTGCACTTGCTGTGTAGGTAATCTAGACCCTGAAGTACCTAATTACAAAGGGATTTAAAAAAAAAATCTGCTTGAAACTGCAACTAAATTTATTAAGAAACTCAGCCTTCAGCTGCATTTTAAAATAAGCCTGATTTTATCCCAATGCTCAAAAGTAGCCAAAATCTGGAAAAAATATATGACCAAGTAGTAGCATAACCACGTAATTTTTCATTGCAGCATGGAATTACACAAGCTTATGAAGCAAAATTGTTTGATGCACAGTAACACCAGTGCAATGACCGAACTGCTTCATATTCAACTTTTAGAAATCAGTTTTTAAAATGTGCAGCACAAGTTTTGTCCAAGTAGAAAAAGAATAAACAGCTACACTACCTTTAATAAGCAACCTGAAAGCCTTACCAAACAATGCCACTCACACTGGTCCAAACAGTTTATTTTAGTCTCACAAAAATAAAAGCTCCTCCTCCTTTCTCAGGTATGAAGTGTCTGAATTACCTTTGTCTACATTCAAAAAGCAATTCAGGTTGGAAGACTGTGTGATTCAAACCTTTATCTAAGTCACACTACCTTCGAAGTTGTATCTAATGTCAGAATCAGACCAGCCTGCTCAGAGCCTTTATCCAATTCACTTCCAACTACCTCCCAAAGTGCAGAACTGGCTGGGCTGTGCACTGTTTGCTGGGTAAAAACTGAGTGGACACCAGGCTCGAGAGCTTGGTGAGGAATGGAGCTTTTACACTGGAATTACATCCAGCTGGCAGCCATGACCAGTCATGTTCTCCAGGGCTCAGTACTGAGGCCAGTCCTGTTTAATATCTTTATCAATGACCAGGACAAGGGGATCAAGGGCACCCATGCAAAGTCTGCAGATAGCGCCAAGCTGGGTGGGAGCCTTGATTTGCTGCAGGGCAGGAAGGCTCTGCAGAGGGATCTGGACACACTGGATGATAGCCTGAGGCCAGTTATGGGAGGTTCAACAAGGCCAAGTGCTGAGTCCTTCTCTTGGGTCACATCAACCCCAGGCAGTGCTACAGGCTGGGGACAGAGTGGCTGGGAAGTAGCCCAGGGAAAAGGACCTGGGGGGGCTGGCTGACAGTGTCTGAACATGAGCTGGGTGTGCCTGGCTGGCCAGGAAGGCAATGGCATCCTGGCAATATCAGCAATAGTGTGGCCAGCAGGACCAGGGGACTGATTGTCCCTCTGTACTCAGTGCTGATGAGGACACAAATCCTCAAATTCTCTGTTTAGTTTTGGGGCCCTAATTGCAACGAAGACACGGAGCTGCTGGAGCGTGCCCAGGGAAGGGCAGCAGAGCTGGGGAAGGGTCTGGAGCACAAGTTTGATGCAGGGAGCTGGGGGTGTTTAGTCTGTAGAAAAAAGGAGGCTGAGGAGGGACTTCACTCTAGAATCACCTGAAAGGAGGTTGTAGCCAGGTGGGGGTCACTTTGCTCTCCAAAGTAACAAATTACAGGACCAGAGAAGTATCTTCAAGTCACCAAGGGAGGTTTAGACTGGTATCAGGAAAAAATTCTTCCCTGAAGAACTGATAAGGCTGCCAAGTCAACAGGCTGCCCAGTGAAGTGATGGCATCACCACCACTAGAGGTGTTTAAAAGTACAGATGTGGCATTTAGGAGTATGATTTAGTGGGCAGACTTGGCAGTGGGTTAATGGTTGGAACTTATGCTCTTCCAGGTCTTTTCCATCCTGAATCACTCTATGATGTATTACATACATGCCTTCTCCTCGCTGAAGCACTTTCTCCATAAAATTGCTTCTCAGAAACTTGATTTTCACAGATTAGCAAAAGAACATATTTTGAAAGAACACATCCCAATGAAATGTTCTGAAGTATTTCAACTTGCTAACACTCTGACTCTACAAAAACTTAAATACAGACAGACAGCAATTTCTTTAAAGAAGAGGCTATTTTCATTTTTTCAGAGATACCACTTTTGCTTATCACTGTCATCATCATGGTATTACTATTTTCCACAGTTACAATCATTTTGTTTCCAGATTTTATTTAGAAACATGACAAGTCAACCAAAACCGCAATGTAATATGAGTACCTTCACATCTATGAAAAAGACTCACTGCTTCAACTTTTTATTCTCTAATGCAGCTCAGGAAACTCCCTTACAGGAAACCTTGATTAAAAAACACAATACAAACACCCCAAAAATCCCTGTATGCAGAAGTGCAGGCTACCCATTAAGTTGCTCTTGCAAACCCCACTGAGATTAAAATAAAATTATCTTAGATAGCACTAAGAGTTCAGTTCAAATATCATAATTCTAACCTTCAAACTGTTAACAGCTGTGGGAAAACCTAATTACAATATTCACAAAACTTACCTGTCGAATTATGCTTTTTACACAACGGATAGGAAGGCCTTGATAATTGGACTTGATTATCCATTTTAGAAGATGATGTCCAAGTACTTCGAAGACCATGCAGACATCTGTAATTTTATTAAGGATAACTTCCAAATAAACTCGTTCATGACATCAGCACAAATGTTCACTTGTGTGCTGGCTAAAGGAGTCATCAGCCCTTTCAGAGGGAAAATGGTTGCCTCTAAAATGAGCATGGTAAATGCTTTGGTACCATTTCAATTATATATAAACCCACACAGAACCAGTGCCCAACTGCAGAATGAATTAAAATAAAACATTTTAATTATGCAACTCTTGTCCACCACTTCTACATGTTAACAACAGCATTAAGGTGAATAATTAAGAAAGTAATTGTAAAAAGTAACTAACTCATTTTTCTTTTCTTTGAAATAGCTGAAAGCACTGATTTGGCCTATGATCTCTAGTTTTTAATAAATTTTAAATTATACAAACAGAAGGTTTTAACAACAAAAGTGTGCAGCAACTGTGTTTTAGAAAATTAACCATAATAATGATATTTTTATTATACTCAATAGAGTCACTTGACAACAAATATTAACATAATATGAGAATGGATCTCTTGAAACCTGCACTTTCAACTGCAGAGAATAATGGCAATCACCAAAGAACTCTCAAACAAAAGAAATGCAGAACTCAGAAGCAACCTGCAAAAACACAATGCCGAAGTGTTTAATTTGACAGCATTTACTACTGGCCCCTGACAGAGACAAACAGTCAATTATCAGGGAAGGTTATTAGGAAAAAGCATGATGTAGGAACTTCCTATGATTTCTGCTTCAAGGGCTTCTACACTGTCATGGGCTAAGTATACACCTGGGTAGGTTACCTTTATATTGAGAAAATCTTCAGATATTGAAGTCAATTTGAAGTTTTACCATCCACAATACTCTGGCAAGAAGTTATGCAATTAGACTGTACCAAATTAATCCTCTAAGATGACCTGGGAATGACCTTAATAGACCTAGAAACCAAAAAGGATGTTAAAATCTTAACTACATGATACTATAACCTTGCAAAGAATAATGTAATACAAGTAACCAAAAATTAATTGATGGATACTGCAGGAAAATCTCAATGTATGTTGGAGATCATTTATATTGATGACCACTTCTACACTGTTAGAGTCTTATCTAACTTCTCTAAGTTTTATTAGCTAGAGTCTTGGCAATGGTTTTAATAAGAGTCACTGTCTTGTGTCAAAATGAAACTTACCTTGTCTGTCAATTTATCACATGCATTCTTCTGAAGTACCTACATACATACATAAAGGTAACTCAAGTATAAACATCTGCATCTTCTATACTGAAGTTACACCAACAGTAAAAGGTCTCAAGACTGGCCAAAGCACAGTGTGAGGAACTGTAACTCAACTGTTGCCAACTGTTCATCTCAATTCACATTCATGAATTCCTGTATTAGAGGAGACACTGAATAGCCACTTCCCACTCACATCAACTGGGTGTACTCAGAACTCTGTTCCATTCAGAAGAGGAAACAGTCTTGGTTACTTTATCCCACTATGAACACAAGTCCCTGGTAGAGCACACAGCCATCCTAAAAGGATGAGCAGAGCTCCTGAGCTCTGCAGGGCTTATTAATTGAGTCCACACAGTAAAGCTGCAAAGCTACGGCAACACAGATTGCAAAAAGGCAGGACACTGCAACATTCAGAAATGAAATAGAGGAGACCCGCCCACAGTCCTTCAGACTGCTGCTGCAGACTCTCCAATGCACATTCCTGACATTCTTTGTACTTACAGAAATGTTTAGCCTTGCCAGTAACCAGAAGAAAAAGGGATGTAGGGAAGTAAACAGCTGCGAGGCAAGGGGAGAGCACCAAGAAGGAAGATGTAAGAGGAATGGCAGAGGCAGGAGGGAAGAGGGAAGGTCACCAGAAAGCAATGTCTACCTGAAAAAAAGAGATTGCAACATTTTGCTGGGAGGACTTGGAGAAACTCAAGGGACACTCCATACTGGAGAGACAACTAGAATGGAGAGAAGATATAAAGCAGGCTCAGTGTTGGGAGTAGGTATGCAAAAATGTGACTGCTGTCTGATTTACTATCCTGATATGAAAAGCATTAACCTTAAGCCAGACTGTCCAGAACAAAGAGTTTGGGAAAAGCTCTTCATTAACTAGTAGGAAACCAGCCTAGCAAGCCCCAGGATCCTCCTACAGCACCCATAACTTGACTGATGAGCGGGTCCAAAAAGTCCTGCAGGAAAAAAAACCTGAAGCCCACCTAGCAGACATGCTTCTTATGAAATGCTCTTCAAAGCAGCACAGGGGATGTCTCACAGGAAGAAACGAAGCCCAGCAGCAAAAGTGAAGAGTAAATGTGACATTAAACAGCTGACAGGTTTAAGTACTGAGAGCTGTACTGCCTTGACTCAAATCCTACCATCTACTTCCCTACCTACCATCCTACCTACTATCCATCTATCTACTAATACACGTTACTCAAGCACTGAGAAATATGACAAAGGCTAAAGGCTAGGTCAGCTCTAGTACCAGCACAGAAGACTTTAGGATACATCTCAGTTACTTTTGGATTGGCAGCATTTAGGCACTATGACATTTAATTAATACTCTATATTCTTTGGAGATACATTTATTACAATCATTATAATGTCTGGTTGTGTGGGAATGTTTCCTTCTTTATTTTTTCCATTTGTCTCTCAAAGTACTTGTTTCATTATGTGATTAACTGATTCTTTTATTAAAAATGCTACACTGAAATGAATGTTTATTATGACTGTAATAAATGTCCACTGCAAACAAACAATAATTTACACTTACTGAAAACACCAAAGTGCCCAAGACCATGAATTCTATTATTTCATGAAGAAGTTGTAATTGCAATCTTTGCAAAATATACAAGTAGCTAAAAAATTATCAGCCTAGTTTTTAAAATTCCTCTGTATATAAACACTTACTACAGCTCCTGGGAGAAAGACAACAGTTTGCAGTCACACAGTGCAGGTCAATGGCTCTGCACATTGCCAGCTCTGTTTTACATGGTTCTTGACAAGTTTCCCTGTTTGGAAGCTCCATTTTGTGGTATTAGTCATCCAAAGGATTCACCCAGCTCCTTCCTGTCTTGTTTTAGCTTTTAAATGCATTCCATAACCCATAATCAAGCCTCTATGAAGTATATGTTGTTTAATAGTCAAGCAACAGGTATTTAGTGACTTGCCAAAAGGAAGCTGCAAACTGCAGAGCATGGAAAAAAAATCTCAAATGACTCTATTTCTCTCAACCTGTGCAACTCAGTGACACTAATGTGGCACTAATATGGCATTTTAAAAAGTAAACAGCACCAAAACATTAAAATCAATTACCTGCTCCATCCTAAGAGAACCTACACCAAAGATTATTTTTCCTAGAACTTAAAAAGGAGCTGATGAAATAACCAGTGCAACCAAGTGCTGCTGAAATAACTCAGAATGCACAAGCTGTTCTCAGGAAAACTCAAAGAATAAGATACTCAATCTCATATTTTTGCTGGCAGTCAGGACTTTGACAGACTTCCAGATGTAATTTAAAATTGAGTCCAGCATCAGCCCATCCTGTATACTGGTACTTTTCTGGAGAATGTACTTTTCAGTAAGGCAGGAACATTTGCCTTCTAAATAAATACAGAAATAGAAATTTCTGTATTGTCAGTTTTCAACATGAAGGCAAAACTGAAACAGAATAAATCAACATCAGCTGTCCAGTTTTAATCTGCCAATACAAAGCTACCTGGCCCCTTATTTTTCACTAGCACATGGTCTCTTTTGGCTTTCTCAGTGTAAGTGCTATATTGCAAGAAAGATGTAAGTTTGGATATGCTTTCACAGTACTATAACAAACAAAATTTACTCTTCACACCTAGAAACAGCCCTCACCTTTAACACAGTTGTATAAATACATGTGAATCTTAGCAAGAATTTAAGAATATTATTGGGAAATTGCTCTGATAAACAGATAAGTTATTTCTAGGTATAGCTATGAATGCATTATCCTATTCATTATTTCATACTACTGTTTTATGATAAAACAGTGAATCAAAATTTTTGGTTTCTAAAAATAAATATTCTTCAATTGTATTACTGTCACATTAAAACAAATAAAAATGGGACAAAGAGAAAGGAGGTTAGACACCTGGCTGTAACTGAGAACACCTGACACCACACTCTCCTTCACACCAAATATCCAAACTAACATCAAGAGACAGATGAACGGGATGAAAACTGCTTGCACGCTTCTGTCTGGAGGATGCTTTCTAGCGAGCATTCAGATTTACTGACAGTCACCTTCTACATTCCTGCCCTGGAAGATGGGAGTTGAAAGGTACCTTAATCTGATCTGCTGAAGGCTGAAGGCACATCACCAAAATCAATGTATAATGAGGCACTCTAGAGCAGGAACTGTCTCTCTGGCAATATGACCCATGAACAATGAGTTCTGCTACTGGGCTCCAAAACACAACAGGCACACACCTAAGTCCAGCTGTAACAGTAAATGAAAGCACAGTAATATAATAAGCTGCTAAAATACCTAATATAATTAGCAAGGAGAACTCAGTTTAACTCAACTCTATAATCAAATATATTCACAGACCCAAAATTTACCCCGAGAATGAGTCAGTTTTCTTTTACTTTATCTCTCTTTTTCCACCATCCCTCTTTTGTTTTTTTTAAAGGATGCTTTTGAAGAAAAAGCTTTAGAGCCTTTGCCAAAAACAAGGTTAACACCTGACCAAAAGATGATTACATGAACAAGAGAAGCATCTCCATGACCTCACACTTTTCCCAAGGAAGTAGAAACCAGCTTTTTCATGACACTGACAACTTCTCTTTACCAGTCTACAACAAAAAAATATTTTTGTAAGCTTCAGTTACCATAAATGTTTTCAGTAAACTCTGTTTTTTATGTAATCTGTCTCTAGTTCTGCCAGACCATGACCGGATACATAAGACTTCTTTTTAAATTTTGCACTGTGTTTAGAAAAGCTAAGTTACTTTCACTCCAGAGAGTGCCTTACACATTGCATTTCTCTTTGTATCTACACACATTTTGGTGTTTCTACTTTGTATTATCTGAAGTAAGATTAACTAGAAAAAAATCCAGAACTAAATGCTTACTTATTTCAGCAGAACATTTTTAATGAGAGTGCCATGTTCTCAAAAGGATACGAATTCCATTCATTCCAGAAATTTTGAAGTCATCAATTAGCTGTACAACCATATCCTTGTTGGGATCATTAGGGTCACTTTCACGAACCTAAACCAAGAACGCGAACACTGACATTTTAGGAAAAAGTTCACTTTAAAATACTAATTAGTTAGATTTCCACACAAACTTATGTATGTTGGAGCTTCAGAAAACATATTAACTCATAATAAGCCAGACATTTAGAGGACAATATGTAAAAAAACCCAAGAGTCTAAAATCAATTCTGTGGTTTTTTTTAATCCACTACTACTGTTATTATTGTTATTGAACACTGTATTACAATAGTGACACTTACACATTTGAGCAACTTTATTTCATCCAAGGCTGTCTCTGTATAATGCTGGGCACTTTTTACAACTTTCATTGCAACAAACCTTTTTCCCCTTGAAAAGAAGAAAAACATTTTCAACACATACTAAAACAAACATACTTTGAAGGTTGGGACATTTTAAATAGAGTATTTCATAGTCTAATGCATTCTTACATAAAATGCTGAAATTACACTTAACAACAACTTTTAACAATACTCTGTTAACAGTGTAACTTATTGAGTATTTAGTCTCCTTGATGATAGCATCTCTAAGAGAGGAATCTGCTTACACATTTTATCATTTAATGAAGGTAGTTATATTTTTCATTAAAGACACAAAAGAAATAAAAATAGAAGCTTATTCTTACATGCTTAAGACAACAGACAAATTCAATAAGCAAAGTTAATTTGTCGAAGAAAATAAAACTACATTTATTTCTGAGACCTTTTATAAACTACAAGAGCAAAATAAGACTGTAGGTATCTTTCTGCACAAAATGATAGTAAACATTTACATAACTTTATCATGCACATAAAACAAATGTTACTGCAAACAAAACAATGTATTAAGGAAAAAAGTTTAAGTATATGGAAATAAATAGTTTTCTTACTGCATATCCCAGCATAGCCAGACTGTAGAGAAGTGTCCCCATCCTAACTTTCTAATAACATGATACCGGCCATTGAAAAGATCCCCGATTTTCACTGGATGATAGCCTCCTTTCATGAAAAAATGAGTAGAAAAAAAGAATATTTAGAAAATAAACAATAATTCCCAGTTTCTTGTAGCATAAATTTTCCTCTTGTCCTGTACTATAAATAGGAAATACAAAGAAAATTTTAATGGTAAAAATTGTCTTGCTTGGCCTGGAGGAAAAAAACTCATGTCCTGTAACTACTGTAGAGTTTATTCACCCTTGTCTCTTATGGCTTTTATTTATGGTAATATTACCATCTGTTCTCTATTTCCTCAGGCTTATCTTCCACTTGATGGACAGTACAGGAAAGATCTACATTATTTCTTTATCATATTTGAAGCCTCTCCAGTCAACATATTTTGGATGATTGCAGAATCTCAACAGAGATTGTTTTAATTCCCATTTGCTTTCGAGTAATAAAAGCAGCAATAAAATACTTCCTGAGAAAATGTTAAGAACAATGCAGACTTCACTGATGCTCTTCTACTTGGCTCCTGATCCACAGCAGCAGTGCATTTTTCTGATGTCTGAGGGTTTTACAGTGAGGAGGAAGAAGAGAAAGCAGGCAGCTCTGGGCTTTGTCTGAACTGCTTTTTCATTACTAAAGTCTGCAGTCCAAATTTCAACAACTACACAGGTTCTCCACAACCTCATTAGGCAGAAAGGCCAGCAGGACGCAGCAAGCCAGAGTTCAGGTTTCTAGGAGGTGTAATGAAGCCTTTTATTTCTTTTGAATTTTGGGAGACATTCTTACTCCTAGTTAAACACAGGAAAGACAAAGGAATGCACAAGATTTTTCTTCAGACTTTAATACACCAACAATAACATCCATAATTTTGCCTAAATTGCAAACAAATAATAAAGCTGCACCATGCAACCCTCCAGGACATCACCAGCAGCAGACTCAGAGCAGCTGTCAAAGAACCACTTCTTTGTCTCTTTCTGGTCCTTCACAATGTCATGCCCAACTGCCCTTTGGCAGGATCCTCAGTTACTGATTAATCCATTTAGAATCAGGAAAACCTCAGACTACTTTCTCAAAGTTTCTGGATCTGTTTTGAATCCCCTGGAAATCTTGCTAGAACTGGTTAAGACAACAATGGGAATTTATAACTTAATTCCTTGAATTTAAAACAGGGACTTCTCTCATGTCCTTTTATCTGTGGGAAGAGTGATGTCAAATCTGGATATATTTATATTCTTTTTTTGGTAATAACATCTTCTGCCTTAACAGAAGTTCACCAGTTCTTTTAAGAACTCTCATATGCTGCCAGAGCAGATTAATAAATTTAACACAATTGTGCTACAGAATTATAACAATTACAAATTCAGGAGAAGGATAAAGCTTAAATGACATATTGTGTTAGATGCTGGTGTGTCTAACAAACTCTAAAACACGCATAGATGTGCTAAGGTGTAACTGCAGCTTAGCAAGCAGCAGAAACAGCATCACCCAAAAGCTTCCACCCTTGAGGAAGACTTCCCCAGCCCTCTCATCACTGGGAAGGAAATGTTCATGAAAGCTGCCAGGACAACTCGCCCAGCAAAGCAAAATGATACTTTCATTTCCTGTGCTGAGTTGTGCCAACCTCAGTAAGGATGCCCACACTGCCATGTGGAAACTCTTTATTTCCAAACCAAAAACCAGATCAGTTTTGGAACACCTGACCAGATTTACCCTCTAGTAGAGACTTACTGAGAGTAAGGCTTGACTCTTATACCATCCATCTGCAAACAGAAACAGTATCAGCCATATATGAAGCCTGAGTCTATTGCAGCTTCATTATTACAGAAATTTTGCTGAATAAATGCAAATACACAAATCAGTACTGATACAAAAATTCAAAACAAAACTAAATTTGATTTTGTCTATTTAAGCATCCTTCTAGTAACAGCTGATGGAGATATTTAACAATCTGGATAAATATAATCATTATTTAAGACAGCTACTGACTGGTTTTTAAAAAACAAACAAAAATATAACTACTTGGTAATTTTTTTCCCACAAAATTCTATGCAGGATGATGAAGTCATAGATGCAAGAGGAAAGTTAAGAGAACATACAGAAATTCTACCTTTCTATTACTGAAAAGGTTTGCATTTGTAAAGTGAATCAAATCTGATGACCTGCAAAATTTTATGAGACTTCCACATAACACACCATCACAGATGAAAATCTGTTTCTAGGAATAATTTAGGCAAACAAGTGCCTTTTAAGTCTGACTCTACAAATAGCTTCTGGCATACTTGTGCTTCAAAGGGTCAAAAATAATCAAAAACTTGTGATAGTTTCTCTTCCCATCACAGACAGAAAAGAAAACAGCATAGAGAGGAAATGAGACAAAGAACCAAAGTTAATAAACTGGGGCTTGCTAAGTTATTTTAGTAAACTCTATGTGTTGGAAGCGTAACAATACTATATATGTAAAAATCATGTTGTTTTGATCCCCACACCACTGTCATAACTAATTATAGCAATACACCAGCATATGTGACAGATGCCAACAGTGGTAGCATATATAGCATATGAGTATATATATTTCACAAGATACTTTCCACTGTCCTAGAGTCACAACAGGAGCAGTTTTGGAAATAATCTGTTACCAGTCCTGTGTATGTTACTCTCTGATTATTCATATCAGCAACATACGCATTTACAGGTTGTGAGCAACCATGTAACATCCCAGTTAGTTATGTGTATTTGAAAAACTAGTGTCATCCTATGATGAATGTAACCATTTAAGTGCTCCATGATACCTAAAATATTTCTAAGCATTAGTAACAAGAAAGCATCTATGCAAAATTAGCAAGTTGATAAAAATTATGTGCTTTTGGAAAAACAATTCTGGCTGGCATTTGAAAATACACAGTGTATAAGGGACACTGCTGATAACCTAACATAAAAACCCACCCTCTTGTACTATTCACTGCAGCACATACAGGAAAAAAAGTGTCTCTCACAGCTAGCTAGCTACATGCATGCAAGAAGGAGGGTCAGAAAAATGAGATCATTATTCCTGAATGTCTCCTGAATGTATTGGTAATTGTAGCTGGCTCATTCTATGTTTGTATAGGGAATTATTCCCTTTGTGAACTGGATGAATGGGAGACATCTCCAAGGGGCAGAGAAGATGATCAGAGAGGCAAAAAAATTCCAGTTACATCCATAACACAACAGACTCTTGAAAAAAAAAAATCACCAAGCATTTCAAGGCTTTTCAGAGGAGAAAAACTAGCTTTACAAAGTAGCTCTCAAAAAATCATGCAGTTGGACATTTGATATTTCCATTCCTTAAACAAATAAGTACTTGAAAAGCATTTTATGCAAATTCAGTGACACAAACAGAAGTAATGTCACAGATTTATACAGGCCCTGGAGGAAGCCCCCAGGGAACGGAAGTCAGTCTGCTTTTCACAGATGGCTGCTAGTCAGTCTCTTTCATATCAGGTGCTAATATAAACTGATCCAATTTCCTCATTAAAAAACAGTACTATGACTATTTACTAATCACCATGTAATGTGGCCAAGATGCAAGCCCAGCACACAGATTTTTAACACACATTTTAGCATACCCTTAAAAATAAAACTAGTAACAAAAAATACCCAATAGGAAGTACAGCTAACAGGTCTCACGCTGAATTCCTGAAAAAAATAATTATATGCTCATCATCAAAATTTCCCTCCTATGAAATTTCAGATTGCATTTGAGAAGTATGCTCTGGGCCTCAGTCAAAAATCCTGGAAGACTGACATTTTGAAGACAAAATTAGAAATAAAAGAGACATGCCACCAAGACAAGATAATTTCCAAATCTTTATCTTCCACTCCGTAAATACAGATTAGGCTACCCAAAACAGAAAAAGATATTCAAACTAATAAAACATTTCTAAAAAAAAAAAAAAANAAAATTTTCAAAAAAAAAAAAAAAAAAAAAAAAAGGAAAATGTATCTAAAAGCCACTGTGTAGCTCTTTACCAAATAACTTACTCATTCCCTATACAGAATAAAAAATATATAAACGAATCCCAATGTGGTCATGGAATTCAGATCCTTATGGTGACCTTTTCTTCAGTTCCACGCCAGCAGACTGAAAGAAGGAAATGCACTGCTCAGTCTTACAGGAAATTAGGGTCAGAAAATAAGTAAATCCTTGACTGAAGCAACAAAAGCACTGCTCTCATAGAAACAAGTAATGATCATGACATCCAAATGAACCCAAGCTTGAACCATTCTTAATATACTTCCAAAAATTCAAAGCCTCAGGATCAGAAGAATTCAGAAGAACCTTTATGCATACAGAAGTTCCCTTTAATTTTTCAGGAAGCCTGCAAATATTCTGAGTGTAACATGTACTTTATTTCAAAAGTATACAGATCTCACTACTGACCTGCTCAGTTAAACAGGTAACTCATAAGCAGGCTCTTAACTTAAGCTATTTTTTTGTTTTGTGATCTAGCTTCTGCAGATGGTGGCATTTTATAAGGGATACTGGAAAACAGACAACAATGGATTGTTTGAAACTAAATGCAGCCCTTACTTCACAAAAGAATAAAGTCAGAGCTTTGAAATGCCTAATCTGAAGGAAATACAGATGTTTAAGAAAACACAGATGTTTAAACAAACCCTTATTCACTGATGGAACATGTTAAAGATACAAAAAGAGTTATCTTATGGAACAAACGTTTTAACACAACTAATAAAAAACCAAACCAAAATAACTTGAGCATGGTTTAGCAACACATTTTTCTTTTCCCTGCTGCAGACTTTGAAATCTAGTTTGAGTTTACTGTTTGGCTTTCACTACTGGTATTTGTAAGCCACTTATACATTTGAAATATAACATATTAATAAAACTTCTTACACCAAAATGAAAGAGTCACCTTCCATTGTTAAATATATAAATACAAAACACTTTTCCAGGCTGCGAAGGGGAATTCTTAAAATAGCACATTTCCAGGCTTATATAGAAACTTCTCATTAAGAAGACATTATCATATTTGATACAGGAAGTGTTTCTTGGTATGAGGAATACAGAATACTAGATATAGTCAGGATGCATAGAGTGCTTTTTGATTATTCAAAAATATTGATCTGAAGTAAAATCTGATCTGATAAAATTCCAATGTAAGTATATTTGTTTTCTTGAAATCTACTATGATACAAATCAACACAGAGTTGATAGAACTGTTATTTATCTTTTTTCATGTGAGTATAGTGTGAATTGTACCCTAATGGGAACAGACTTGCAACCTTAGCAGTGACATTAAAATAAACTTAAGAATTGACACTGTTGTACTGCAGTCATGCTTTTATGCATTTAACAATATTTAAAAACTGAACATAACCAATACAAAAATTAAGGAAACTGAGTTAAAATAAAGATGTAGAGAGCCTCAGACAATGCTAAGAGCTGTGAAAGACATCATGTGGAAAAGAAGCATGTAACATCTTAGGCTAGTGCAAGTGAGAGAAGAAAGGAAGAAAAAAGGATACAGTTTAAAAAATAAATTTAGGTAATGCCCTTAAAGGCACCAAGGCATTTTAGAACATTTTGGAGTGTGAGAAGAGTTGTTGTTGTTTCTCTTACAACTCACATGAATCAAAGGAAGTTTATTCTCTATTCTTATAATTGGGACATCAGGAAGAATACAGGGATGCCATACTTGTATATTTACTGAAAAACAAGCTATGGCTGAGTGAAAAATTAATGCTGAAGACAATTATGCATCAGTATCTGAAATGAAGAGCTGTTCCTAATTCTTGTATAAGCAAATTCCATAATTAAAGCTCAGCTCTTCAAAAACCCCTCAAGAACTAGAACTAAGACTGGCACGACAGTGTTTACCCTCACCAGCACTGGTGAGCTGCACTCACCTTTACAGTAATCTGCGGGATCCTCCTGCTCCTCATCGTCAGACCCCAAAATCTCCTCCTCGGGCTCCGGCGGGGCGGGCTCCGGCAGGGGTGGAGGCGGGGGCGGGGGTGGAGGCGGGGGTGCAGAGGGAGCTTTCTGCTGAGGCTCTGGCCTGGAAACACAGGAGAGAGCACACCTGCTAAAGAGCCTCCTGGCTGGGGTAGCCCAGCCCTTCAGGGGCGATGAAAAACCAGTGAAGCATCTCATGTTCTCACTGTCACCTTTCATATCCCCTTTGGGACACGGGAGGCATGGACGGAGAGGAGCCTGGCCAAACCAAGAGCAGGTCTCAAGTGAAAGAGCTTGCAAAAGACACAAAGTAATCAGACACAGACCAGCTTTTACAATTCCTGACAAGCAAATGGGACATTAGACTCATCTTCTTGAGCACAACTGAGAGGAAATATTTTTCAAAGAATATCAAGTTATTAAAAAGCTCCTGCCTGCTAGCTGAAGTAGGAAAGATCTCATTAATGCACAGCAAGAAACAATCTTCTAGAGACACTGACCCAAATCTTAATGCACTTCTCCTCTGCAGCTGCTGCTAACACAATGGAAAGCTGTATCATTATACAAAATACTGAAAACATCTATTAGAAAGTAAGAGAAAGAATCTCATCTTCCTAGGTAGTCTACAGTGCTCATCCCAGAGCATATCAGATGCTTTAAAATGCACTAATTAATTAAAAAGAAACGAAACAAAATCACCTGACACCACCAGACAAGTGGTTTTTTGTCCTGCAGCTCCAAATTAAAAAAAAAACAAAAAAAAAAAAAAAAAAAAAAAAAAAAAACCAAAAAAAAAAAAAAAAAAAAAACCCAAAAGAAAAATATTTTTTAAAACCNACAAACCCAAAGTGAAATATATTTTATAGCCTGTTCCAAAGAAAGTTGTACTTGGTACAACTATGAATTACTTACATTTCAAAACTGAGTATTTTCAACAGACTTAAGTCCAGTGTTGAAGTGATATGACCTCTTTGTCATATAATTAAAAACGCCTTCCCCCAACAGGTTGATGCTGCTATTTTTTGTATTCATACCACTTACAAATTAAAAGGATATACTTTCCAAATACATTTGCAAAGTAACTTAAAGCATTTGTGCCATCAAAAGTTGCTATAACTTATGTTTACATCTACTTCAAATTAACCACATCTAAAAAATACATATTAACAATATTTTGTCCTTCATGTCATAAAAAATGAGGAATCTGTAATTTGCTGATGTTTCAAGCACCTAAAATTCAGATCCATATACTTCGGTCATCCTGAGTAAAAACTGTAGTTATGTTTATCCCACTTCTATGTCCTCTTCTTCATAATTCCTTTTCCTTTTTACACACTGCAATTGCTCAAGACAGACAGAGCATTCGACGTCAAAGAGAACATGGCTGGCCAGAAACAAATGCCACTGGCAACATTCACCACCTGCACCATAGCTGCTATTACACATCTGCGTAAAAGGACATCACTGCAAGCTGCATTGCATACCAAATTTATTTGCCTGCTACCTCTTTCAGATAATAAAATTCTTCAGTCAATAAATGGTCAGATTTAAAAAGGGGTATTTTGAACTAATTTATCAATGATTTAAGTTATGATGACAATCTAATGAAGTAAATGAATTTATGTCATTTTTTTACCACATGAAACTAGACAGAAGAGAAAGAAGAGATCCATTTGTATGATAAAAAGTAAATATATTTGCACATTTCCTACCTAAAATTATGCTGGTTGTCTGCCTCCCTCTTTCATTTTTGGCTCCCAACACGTCTTCATCTGGTACACTGAGAGGAAAGTAAACTGCAAATGCAGTTTCAGCACATTCTCTGACCAGATAATCTTACTACAAGCCAGATTACTGGCCCTCCTGGTTCTACGAACCAGCCTGGTTTCACAACAACAGCAAGCTGACTGCTCCTACACCTGATCTGAAAGTTTTAATCCAACAAATCATCATAAAAGGACCTACATTACAAATCCTGAAAGTCTATCTGCTGGACACAAGACCATTTTGGATACACAGATGAAGAACTACGAACACTTAAAAATTAAAAACTAACAGTTGGACTTGATGGCCTTAAAAGTCTTTCCCAGCCT
Source organism: Pycnonotus jocosus (assembly GCA_013400435.1). NCBI lineage: Eukaryota > Metazoa > Chordata > Aves > Passeriformes > Pycnonotidae > Pycnonotus > Pycnonotus jocosus. The sequence goes on from VWYP01016327.1 coordinate 64,310, forward strand.
AAATGATTCTACAGGCAAGAAAAAGAATGCATAGTGAAACAGCCTGCACTTCATCAATATATCTGAAAGCAGGGTGCCAGGAACACAGGCACATCTATCAGTGCCTGGACTCCTTATTTTGGATGGTACCATCATCTTACTTTGTTCTGACCACAAGTGTCCATGTCACTACTTTGGTCACATGAAATGGTACAACTATAGAACAGTCCAGGGTAGGGTAGGGAAATGCAGTGTGGTGTAAGTTCAAAAATTCATTGAAATAGGTTAAGAAAACAGGGTTGTTTCTGACTCTTTCTCAAGCTACTGTATTTGATTTTGGTTTGAAAGGGGTTATCTTTCCTGTCTTCAATCCCAGTTGATTTTTATATTCAGGAGTGTTTTCTAACTGTCCTTTGTGGACACCAGGAAGGAAGGAAAGATATCACTGTATTTCCTTCTGGAGTTATTTATGATTTTTATCTGCAAATAACAAAACACTGCTTTAAAGTGAGGAAGATCTTGGTCTTCTCCATTTAGCTTTGCTTGCATCTTTTGCAGCAATCAATTATTAGTACAAAATGATGAGGGAGGGAAAGAAACGTGCTGATTACATCAATCTGACTGCTAATTCTGCATTTTTGGCAAATTTTTCCTCTAGTTTAGAATGCTTAGCAAGAGATTCTTACCATTCTTTGGTTTTGTTCATGTTTACTTTTCTAGGATATATGTAGAGTCTTCAACACTTCACTTGATGGCTTAAATTCTACCTACAAGCTGAGTAACTCATCCTGGCATCCCCAATCCTGCTCTTCTGCCAGTTCTTAGTTTCACAGTGTTAGGAAGGACAGCAATGAGAGAACTCCAGTTCTTCTGTTTCTTAGGGGCCTTTTATTGAATTGCAAAGATAAGCTAGGATGAATGCTTCAACAGCATCTTCATGTGTGATTTAGGGCATGAATATACAGTTTATTCATCTTAGATTTAATTTTTCCCAGTACACTCTGCTAAAATGTAAGTTATTTTTTTCTTTTGAGTAGACTTTAAAACATTATTGGCATTAAAAAATCCAACCATCTAGAAACATGGTTGAGTCACAAACACGTCTGTAATGTCCATTTCCTTTTCAGAAATAAAAGTGTCAAATACTATTACAACATAAAAAGCTATTCAACTACCATTATTTCAAGTTATTAGTCTTTATTATTCCTAAAATGCTATGTAACGATATGCATTAGGTAACACATGCATGCAGAGACAAATATTAAACCTGTTTTTCTTTTTTCTGAAGTAATCATTTGGTACTCTGTGGTCTAGCACTATTAGGTTGTTCATCACCATCCAAGCACAAACACTTAATTAACAGAAGAAGATGACACACTATTTCTAGACTGCCAGTATTTTCTCAGCAAGTATGCAGAGAACTGACCAACTCCACAGGCTACAATGACAAACCTTAAAACTGTAGTGAAAGAAACACTAAAAACAACTAGCAAACACTAGCCAGCATTTTTTGTCTTTTAATTACTGCCTTTCCCATGGACTAAAATAAATTTACAGCAAAGTCCAATCAAAAATACAATTAAATCCCATTTTTAAACTGCTCATACAGGGAATACTTAGTAAAAGACAAAAGAAAAGCTAAAGTATTTCTCCTCTACAGTGAACTTGAAGCAAAATGCGTCAAAACTCTGCATGGAGTCTTACAAAAAAATCAACTGCCCACTGTTATGAAACACAACATTTCTGACAACTTAATTTTACTGTTCTCCCTCATGGACATGTTGCTCCATGCTCCCCCACTGGGTAACAGCCAACAGTAAAATCAATCTCCTTAACACTCAAACCTTAAAATGCTGAGAATATTCAACCATGAGAAATCCAGAAAACTCCATTCTTTCTTTGTTGTTGTTCATGTTGTGGGGTCATTTGCTATTCTTCTGTTCCGGAAAAAGGTAAAACAAGAGCAGTGGGAGTTATTAAAATCACAAAATGCCTTCCATATGGGAAGCATCTGAACATACCAGAACTCTTCAGCCAGGAAAACAAGACAGCAGAGTGCTACAAAATCTTGCAAGATACAGAGAAGGCAAATAGGAAATGGCTGTCCACTGCTTTATCTCACAATTGAGCCAAATTGACAGAAAAGTTAAAAAAAAAAATTACTCATGCAATACTAAAAACCAAAGTGAACTTTTCTCCCTCGGATATCATGGATAAGAGAAGCTAGTTAAGTTCAAACAGGGTTCAAAAAAAACTCCTGGAAGAAAAGCTGACTGATGGTTAACCCAGGACTGCCTTTGGCTTGTGATGCCCAGCAGCCTGGGACCATTGGATGTGGAACAGTATTTTCAGCACACTGGTGCACAACCCTGCACTCCTCCCCAGGCAACTGCTCCTGGCCAGAGGGAATGTAGGTGCACCTTGGGTATGTCCTCGTGCACTCACTCAATCTTCAGACATTCTTTTTTTTTCTCAACAAATGAAAGACTTCCATTACTAAAAACTACAGCAGACTTCAAGCCTCTTTATCTTCATAGACAAAAAAAATATGTTTTCATTATGAAGTAATGGGTAAGAATGTCTTGCAGGCAAGACTGCTAGAGAAGATTCCCTCCAGAAAACCTGTCCCCATGGTGAACAGGTGTACAACAGCAGGAATCCCTCTCTATGAACACTGTACTGCACTCATGGTGACTACTTTAGGTAAACAAAGCTTTACCTCAAAAGTAGCTAAAACCTGCACCTGATTCTCCTATCTTTAGGAAAGCATCATTTCAGAAGGAAAACAGATTGTGTCAAATGAAAAAAAAAAAAATTGGGAGACAGAAATTTGTCAGATTAAACTAACTACCTCAATCTGAGGGGATATCAAAACTCCCCTTAAGATACTCAGATGAACACAACCAAAGACATTTTCTGCTAACAGAAAATGCAATTAAAATTAGGTTAAATGACTTCTTCATATATATAATAAAATATGGAATAAACTATATTCTAACAATGTTGGGAATCTTCTGCCATTCTATAGCGAATTTCAATTTGAAGTTGTAAAAAAGAGGAAACAAGGGGGAGGATGAGCATCAGAAGAATTACGCTGTAAGCCTCCTAAAAGATGGGAGCTTTACAAAATCTACTAGTGAGTGTGGGTCCATCTGGCAGGAGCTCCAGCTATGCTCCTCTCCAGCTCCTGAAGGCAAAAGCTTTTATGTTCCTGGGCAAGGCTCTCAAGATTCTAGAGAATTCCAAGACTGAAATCTCTATACACAAATTTCTTACAGCTGCTATTGATCACTAAAAGACTCAGCTATTTGGATCTCTTTCTTGTTTGTTCGAATGGTGTCTGCTTTATGAGCTGAATTCTTGCCTGCTCTTTTTTCTCAAATGCAAATTTAACTTAATTAGACAGGTGCCTTCTAACACTGAGCTCTTTGAACTGGAGGCAGCCTTAAATGGCGGCTTTCTAAAAAAATTCACACACATAAAACAACAAAAAATATAAGAAAGATCAAAATAACTCTGAAGGAACAAAATTATGATTCATGTTTCAAGTCAGATTTTGAGTGGATTATAATTATAAATAGAGTATTTTTAAACTTTAATAGTTACAATAAATTATTTGTAATTTAATCATTTTTAATTCTACCAGAGGTAAGCTAACTGTTTTCAGAAACAAAGTCTACAAATCCAGAAAGAGACAGGGCATAAGGAGATGTGTTTTTAACTAACTCTAAGAAATTGTTGATGTGAACTTCTGGGGACAGCTTTGCTATACATGAAAAGCACTATTTGTGTTCTTACTGTAGTACGAAATTGTACTATAATCTCCAATTCTAGAAAATTTATGCATTAAAAGAGAGAGTGCTGGTATGTCACAAACACGAAGCAGTTTCTACATCTGGTCATTATCAAACAAAATTATAATTCCTCCTGGGACTGTTAACATTCCTTCCAAAGATACTATCTACCATCAAACATTAATAGAAGCACCAGTAAAAATCCCTCCTGGAAGGGAACAGGGTGAGACACAGTAGCTTTTGTAACCTCAAATAGCAAAACAAAATTAATTTTTCATTCCCATCTTGCTTACTAGTCTTTTGGAGGCCACCTTAGGCTTGAATGCACAAAGTCCAAATGAAATGCCAAGGAACACTGCCTTCTTCCGTTCAAAACAACGGCTACTATAAATAAATGCCATTTCACGCAGCAAGTACTGCAGTTTTACCACGCCACCGCCCCAGCCCAGCATCACAGGAAGAACACATTGCCACGGGCAGAGCTGAGGGGACCCAGTAGCAGCCTACCATTACACCAAATCACATCTAGGATGAAGCAGCTGAGTTTAGGAGTTAGCTCTTGTGGTGTTTCTCTGACACAGTTACACCAAGTTCCCAGAGGTAACTGGTTCCAAGCTCTGAAAGTCAGTCCCAAATTAAATTTTGTTCTCAAACAAATGCGATTCTGTTAAGATGTTCTTAAGACATGCTCTTAAGATGTTCTTAAGAGTAAATCAGAAGCCAATTCTATCCAGAAAGCCTCAAGCTTAACTGGACTTGCAAAAATAATGTTTTTTTTCTCAAATACTGTTTTTCTCACAGAGTTGTATTTTCCAGACAAGTCATCTTTTAGACTTGCAAAGGAAAAAAAGGTCAACCATTAATTAAAAAATACAGACTCACCTGGCAGCACAAAAAGAAAATATATAAATAGATACTCAGCAGCTTGCACCTTATCTGTATTTCTAGTCACCAGCAAAGTGTTGTAAAAGCTGAGCACGTTAAAATCATAGAATACCTTGAGCTGGAAGGGACCAACCAGCATCATCAAATCCATCTCCTGGCCCTTCAGAGGACAGCCCCAGAAATCACATCATGTGCCTGAATGTTTTGTCCAAATGTTTCTTAACTGTGTCAAGCTCGGTTCCATGGGTTCCAGTGCCCAGTCACCATCTGGGTGAAGAACCTTTTCCCAATATGGAACCTAAACTTCCCGTGACTCACTTCCTGCCACTTCCCCAAGTCCTGTCACTGATCACATGAGTGAAGAGATCTGTAACACACCTTCTGCAGAAGAGGTGACTGACAGATCCAGCTTCACAGAGAGACATGAGGCACTGGGCAACCTGAGACCCAAAGAGCTACACCTACCATCAGGTGTGTCTGCGTGGAGGTCCTTGTCACAGCTGATGCAGTGACTCCAGCACTACCAGGGAATGAGTTCTGAGGTGTGACCAGACCAACCCTGAGCAAGTGTTTACTACTGAGACTGGGGATGAGGGTGCCTCTTTCCACCCTCCTGCACCGGCTACTGAGTCTGCCATTGCCTCTATTAGCAGCTCCCAGACATCAAGGTCTGGTGCCTGGTTCCTGGGTTGCATGTACCTGATTTTTCCACTCCGCCAGTGGAATGGCCTCTGTGGAGAGGAACCTTTCTTCATGCCCTATTTGCCTGCTGTGGTTGCTTGCACTCCCTAGGGGTTATATTTCACAGGCATGAGGATGGTTAACACTGTGTTTTAATTTCCCACCGTGATTCTGGCAACACAATAATCAAGAGGTCCCACAAGAGCCTTTGCCTAAAAAAATTTAATAAATTCCACAGAGCCAAAGTGGAGAAACAGAGCTGTCATAAATCCATGTATTATGTACTGATCAATGGAGAATACAGTTTCTTATATATATATCCTAACATGTCAAAATAAAACTTCCACCTGAAGTACGTCAGATATGGAATACCACTCCAATGCAATGATAAAAAACTTGTTAAAAAATAAGCTAGTCTCACAAACCACACATGAAGCTTTAACTTCTTCAAAGTTCAAGAATCAAGAATTCTCTTCAAGAATCCCTTCTCATGCTGTAAACCTGCTTCTTCTACGTGCAGCAACCTCCACTTCCAACCAGTAAGATGACCTATCAGAAAACACTAGCAGAAGGTGACAGATATGGCCACTATTTTGACTTCTTTTTCCTCTCACCATGGCCACATGATGGATTACTTTTAACAGAATGAATCGCAAGTGTATAAATGGAAATCAATTTCTGACTTTCTCTCTGGCATGTATGTTGTAGTATTTAATTTCTGCCTTTCTCTCTGGCATGTTAAATTATAGTGTCTCTAGTCTTTCTATTAATAAGATATATTCAGAAAACATGCTGTTGTTCCTTCAGTATCCTACAGTTGCCACTAGCAACAAATTTACACGTTTTGAAGGAGAGGGGGAAGAATCACCCTCTGCTCGCCAACAGCCCTAACTGACCCTGGAGAAGTTAGAAGATTTAACTTGGCTTGGCACCAAAACCACTTTAAGTGACTGACCTTTTGAGGTCAAATATGGACTGAAATATGAGTTTGTCACTAAATTACAAAATACAGGATTTAGTCTTTATCACAAGACAGTAACTCCTTCAAGGAAGTATATATTCCATTTATATGTTAGAAACCATATGAAGACAATTGAAGACAAATGAAGCAAAATGAGCATGAGTAAACCAACAAATGCAGTGTTTCATTCCCCTTTTTACCTACTTAACAGCCTAGTAGAGAAGATTTTATAGGAACAGTGAAATTGTAACCCTCCACTTAATATCAAATGCAGTCAAACAGCAGAGTACCTCTTGCCTTTGGTTGGTTGGTTTTTTTCTGACCCATAAAGCACCCTGGTAAAATGTAATCCTGGCTTCATGTGATCATCTCAGTGCAAAAATGCATTTTTCATGTCCACATTCACTTAATGTTTAGAAGATCCATTCATCCCACTAAATGCGAATGCACCATGCTCTGCATTATGTCTGGGAACTCAATTCTTCAGGCTGTAAGAAAAGGGTAAGCAGACAGGCATTTTGCATTGAACAAACACTGGAGGACATAACTGGCAGGTGAAAAAAACAGAGCCTGAAAGGAACAAGGTTGCATGACTAAGCCAGCAATTAGAAGAACCTCTGTGTCTGCAGCAAATACAAGCACTCACTGCATGATAAATTCTGAATGCTACAGTTGGAATTCTATTGATACTAGACTTCTCCTTGCTTTCATGAAGCCAAAACAAGCATTTTACATTAACTCTTTACATTAACGTAACTCCTTTTCACTAACAGGTTTTCTTTCAAAATAAAGAATTGAACTCAATCCTTCCAAAAACACTCAACTCCTCTCCCAAATTTCCAAGTCCCAGCAGCATTCCCTCTATAAAACAAGAGTTTTAATAAATCTCTTCACAATTCCTACTAGCAGTTATTGAAGTACTCAGCTTCCATCGCAGTATCATTAAAAATGATAAAAGCAAGCTAAACAAGCAACTCAACGCATTTTAACTATTAGTCGTAAGTTGCAAAGATGCCTATCATGCAAAAACTTTTTGCTAGTGTTCAGTAGTCAGTTATATTCTTCCATTTTGGCTATACATGGTCATATGAAATGTCTGCTTTGAGTTTTTGCATATTGCTCAGTCCTGTTAATTTAAGCACTGATTTTCCTAACAGAAATAAGTAAAAGCAGCAAAAAGATTGCCAAGTCCAGCTGCAGTCAAAAGCAAGCAAATGGAAAATTCACAGATGTTTTTCACAAAAACTCCTTTTCACCCAAATAAAGATAAATAACAAGCAGCTGGTTTTAGCTTCATGACCATTTACTTAATCTTTCTGTCTTCTTGTATTGCTAGAAGCAGTAGCAATTATTACTCTTCAAACACATGAAAACACTTTATTTGGATAACTTTCATAAACTCACCTTCAAGAAAGCAGTTACTCAAGCTCCCTGGCTTATAAAGTATCTTTTTTTAAGTGTCTAGATGTCTGATTCTTTTTTTAAGTTTACTTTTCATACTTCTTAATGCAAAACTGAAATTGATCTCTTGCCCAACATCCTCATAGAACATGGCATATTTTATTTTATGCAGATGTTTCCAAAAGCCATTACTTTCAGCACGCTCTCCTGTCACATTCCCTCAATGAAGAGGTCATTCTCAGTCTGTAGGACTCCTCCATGTGCCTTTTGTCTTTCCAGATGTTTCCAGGAAAATGCCTTTCCATCCCTTATCCACATCAACCATCTGTCTTGGGGGCTGTAGAGGCAATTTTGGAGCTTTCCACTATTTTTAAAGCTTGCAAGTGAAGGACCTTTGTCGCAATAGGACACAAAATAAAGATGCTTGACTCCTGTCAGCAGGCAGAAGAGAATCAGAAGGCTTTATTGTCTAAATCTTGACAACTTTTATAAGGTGTTCCAATAAAAACTAACAGGATTGGTGAATAGGAATGACACCTCCCCAATTCCCAACTAACAAAATAGCAGAACACCACCTGCAGAAGGTTGTTTTGAGAAACTGCTGGTTGTTTGCTGCATTTGTTTTGAGAGAGGGTTTTTTTTTTTTCCCCTTGGGGAAAAATCAGGAACTGCCCAGCAGTCTTAGAAAACTATGGCCACTACATTTCATTTGACTGGATCTCCAATAAGCCAGCAGCCATTTCAGCAGAGTTAGGAAAGTCACCCCAGTATTACAGAGCATTGTCCAGCTGGCTCGAATGAGGCAGTTTTGTATACTAAATACTGTGACAATTCCTGTTGAGATTTTCAGAATCTATTTTGTGTCAGCAAGTCTGAGAATAAGGTTATCAGACCATCTGACTCATCCCAGCCTTGGCATGCTTTACCTCACAGCATGGATGCTGGATGACTCACTTATTGGAATATTCCTATTTCCAACAGCAAGACAGAGTCTTATCCATGGTGGAAAAGCATTCAAGGAATCCCAGCTGTCATGATATCCCAGATGAACTGTCTCTCTTGTAGAGAACATGCAACTCAAGAGGCACCTGCCTACGAGAGTGAGATCTTTCCATACCCTGTGTCTTGCTACCAGAACACTGTGATTGAAGATTCCTCTACCAGGGTAGTAAACTCGACAGCTCAGGAAAGGAAACTCCCCTTGCAAAGGTAAATTCTGGACCCAGTTTACCACAAGAAGTGGACAGCAACTATTATTTCCATGAGTCTACAGCCTCCAGTTCATTTATTTTCCAGGGGTAACCTTATCTCAGGGTTTGCCATGGAAGACACACAATGGTGTCTGCTGCACCTGATCTTACACAGAGCTCTGACAAACTGAACAACTTTCCTATTCCAGGTTTCAAAAGTCAAATGACCAGGACAATTGGCATGACGCAATAAAGGTCAGAAGCACTGTGGTGCTGAGTTCTAACAGCAGTAAAGGACAGTGATGGTGTGACTTCAAACCTGTAACATTTTACAAGCAGAAACTGAGGTCCAAGGAACATGGCAAGCTTACTGCTGCTGAAAATGTAAATGTTAAGGTGTTATGGTGGTGACAAAGCTTCTGATGTGACTGGTGCTAAAACTATGACACATTACATATGTTTGTGATGTGCCAATGCCATGACTTTCACTGAGATTTCAAAGGCAGCTAAAGTATTCTCTGTCACTAGCTCAGTAACAAGCACCAGAGAAGTCTTCAAGCTATGTAGACTCTCAGTAATAATGAATGGTAAAGAGCTAAAGAAACTGCATTTAACCACTATGTTTCAGAAGATTAGGCTAAGAAGAACTGGAAGCACAGAAGGATCATCTCCCCTTATGTATCTACAGTTACTGCAGAGGCAAAGTTGGTTTTCTCCTCCTGAATGAAGATCTGTATACACAGTCAGCGCCGCTGCGCATGCAGGCTATCACTGAGAGTTTTGATTTTCTAAACCTCTGAAAATGTGATAGCTGAAGCACAGGCTGCTTGCAGGATGGGATGGAGATATTCCACTATAAAATGAAACATCCTTAAATCATCAGCATGATGAGGCAGCCAAGCCTTGGACAGCTGTAAAATGCCTTTGAGCTTAATCCTGACTGATAGTGTGGGTGCCAGACATAGGAAAAGGCTAATATTCCTCCATGAACATTTTATCTACTTGGATTTCTACAAGAGTCCCAGCTAGGGTAAATCAGTTCCCTTTAGACATTTGATGAATTGTTGCTAGGCAACATCAGATACAGACTAACTGTATAGTGCCAGGATTGGGAAAGAAAGATGATGATTCATAGGGATGAACAGAGCCCTTCACACTTCTAAAGAATACTGCTTCCAGTTCAGTTAATCTTCTCAGAAGGTTTGACTTCTCAGAACATCCCACTTCACTGAGGTGGAGCAAGTACTTTGAGTGTAGGAGGAATACGGAAATGCAAAGAGATCGCAGAATCATTCGGGTCACAAAAGACCTTTAAGGTCATCAAGTCCAACCATTAACCCAGCGCAGTCAAGTCCACCACCAATTCCTGTCCCTAAGCACCGCATCTACACATCTTTTAACACCTCCAGGGTTAGTGACTCAACCACCCACTCAACAGTCAAGATGAACAAAGCTTCACTCTAGTCACATCAAAACTGCACGATTAAGCAATCCCTCCCCTAAATGACTCCCAGTACTGAGTACCACTGAAGGTTAACAGAGGGTTGAAAAAACAAACAAGCAAAGATTATCTTTTGTAAATCCAGAACCAGAGCAAAAGGACTGCCATTTAAAAAAAGCATTTTCTTCAAGTCTCTGTGACTCTATAATTTCTTTGTGAAAATAACTTGAAAGGAGTTCAGAAGGTGAAAACTAGAATGAAACTGCCAGGAGACTACACCTCAGTCTATTTTGTCCCTGTTTTGCCTCAGGAGAACACTTCCTTTGTCCTCAGTATATAAGTCTCCTTGCTATTTCCATGCAAATATAGCAGTTAAAACTGTGTATATATTTAACATTAGCTTTCTGTACTAAAAACTATTTTTCTATTGCAAACAGCAAACAATACGTTTCAATTTCTACTGTTAGACGTATCTACTTATCCAACAAATTTATAAAAATTGCTAAATGTTTTTGTGCCTTGAAATACATTTCCTGTCTAAAAATGTAGGTCTGCATCTCTTCCCTTGCATAAAAATACCAACGACAGCACAGCATCAGCCTTTCTCCCAGTGCCACCACGTTGCCATGGAAACTGGACCCGATTTCTACTGCTAACATAGGTTCCATGTAAGCAGGAAATGAGCTTAAGTAATATTTATATAATATGCACCAGAGAACATATATACATCATTTAGATTGCACTGGAGGCCTCCAGACTGGCTGAAGCAGCTTTAAGGATTCTCAGACTGTTTCTATCAGACATTCAAAGTATATTTTTATTACGAGCCTCAAAAGCATAGCACAGGAAATGCACATATATGTGGAATTCAGTATATTCCTTTCTCCTTGTTTTCACTCAAAAAGCCAGACAAGCTCCATATTTCATAAGTAAATAAAATCATGTGTTTTTCAATTGTCCTGTGAAGAAACCAGAGGTTAATTTATTCCTTTAAGAGCCCTACTCTCAAAAAGGCAGGATAGGAGACTATGAAGGCTATTTTTTGTAACAGTCTGAAACAAAGAAAAGCCAACCTAATCTTCAGCATTCCCCTTCTTTTAAGAGGATGGCATGTCTTTCTTCTCTTTCCCCCTCACTCTCTCTAAAAAAAATTCCTATTGCCATAAAAATACTGCCCCACAATTCTAGTGGGGGTTTGGTGCTGTTTTTTTTCCTCTGAATACAAGTTGTGTACACTCATAATCATAGAAGGGACCTCTGGAGATCATGTGGTCCAACATCCTTGCTGCTCCAGCCAAACCACCTAGAGTCAGCTGTCCAGAACCATCTCCAGATGGCTTACTTGGAATGTCTCCAAGGATGGAGATTCTACCACATCTCCCATGGGCAAGCAACCCATGCTGGTGCTCAGCTTTCAGCACCAGGCTTGAGATCAGGAGACATATTCAAACTTCTAAACAGCAAACAACCCACTGAATGATGCCCAAAATACATTTTCAATACCAAAACAACTTTGCTAGGCAGCTTACCATAAAATGACACAACACAAAATACCTTTCAAGCATACTTTAAGGAGTGGCAAATGATGCAGACTTTCACATAGAAGAAAAAAACTAAGTCTAATTTCCCTCACTCTCCTAGACTCTCTCAGAACACTTTTGCAAAGGTAACATGTTTTGAAAAGAACTACTGGTCTTAAGCAATTTTTTTTTTTTGGTCTGGAAGAATTTCTTACTAGAAATATTAGAGTGGGAGACAGAGGCTACACAAATTCTCTATATGCAAACAATGTGAGGAAGACTCAAAATCTGATTTAAATCCTTGATCTGCACAATCAGAAACATAATTTTTACTTCAAGTAGCTAGTTATTTCCTATATCACAAGGCCAATACCCAAAATCTATTACTTTAGAGTCAAGTCTTACCCTCTTTCTCAGCTACACGGTCTTGCTTCCCAACAAAATGCTTTAAAGTTGCAAACACTACTGGCATGAATTATCTTGAGGTCAGAAATCCCATAAAAAGGAGCAGATGCAGGAACTTGAGCACAATGATATTAGAAAGGCTATTCTAGGTCAGTTCAGTGATCCACACAGACCAATAACCTATATTTAGAAAAACAGCTACATGCATAGGTCAGAGGAAAAGCGTAAGAACAAACTAAGCACACAGGGATCCTTCCTCCAGTAAGCAATTCCGTAGTTTCCAGAAAATGGCAGCTCAGAGGCCACCAGATGGGATTCCTGTGTATTTAATAACTCCCACCTGATGTTTACTCCATAAATCTATCCAGTTCCCCTCTGAGCAAATGGAAACTTCTAACACCCATCTCATATGGCACAACATGAAATTCCAGAGCATGCTTACACCTTTTCCAAAAGATCATCACCTTGTGTTTGTTCTGTATCTACCATCTCGTAGCTTCAACTGATACTTTCTGATTCTTGTCCTGAAAGCCCGCAAATGTTCATTCTGCAGTCACCTTCCTCCTGGCGCACAATTTTAGAGACATCTACTGTACACCCTCTGCCATCTGTTTGTCAGCCTTGAAGATTCCTACTCAATTTTGTCTTTCCTCACAGGAAAGCTGCTCTAGGATTCAGGATCCTACCTTCCACTCTTCCCTGAACCCTGTCACGCTGTACTCTTCATACACAATATTCCATATGCAATGTGTGGAGGGTGTGTATTTTGGTATAATGACATTTTCTACCATGTTGTCTCCTCTATTTCTAATCACGTATTTGCCTCTTTTTATCACTACTGAACACAAAGCTGATGCTTTTATGAAGCACCTATTTAAACAGCAGTTCCCTAAATAATGATTATCCACTCAGAATCCTTTATTTTATATGAAAAGTTACAATCATTTTTCAGCATGCATTGCTTCAACATTTATTAGGCTGAATTTCATTTGCCATTTTGACATCCAGAATGCTGGTATTGATTATAGTGAACTGGGCCTGATGTAGCTTTTTTGACCAAGATCCACCAAGATAAAATAGAAGAGAAGAAATGCATATACTTTCATCACGTAATATAATCAAAATAAGTTTCTTTGTATGGTCAGGAAAACAAATATTTGATTGGGGTTTTGTCTGTTTCTAACATCCTAGGTCTATGACCAGCTCATGTAACTGTGACTCCCCAAAACTGTCTATTTATTTCTTAATGAGAGTGTGATTACAGTATGAGTTATTAGGTCTTTAAATAGAAAGAGATTAATCAGCAGGTCTAACAGGAAATGACACTTCCTTTTAAAATATTAATTTTCATCAAAATAATTATGTATCTCATGAATGTTAAATAAATAAGATTCTAGAATTTTAAAGAGACCCAAAATTAAAAATATTTACCAAAGTCATACACAAAGACTCCTGCTCTGCTTTAGTTAACACTGGACACCCCACAAAACATATGGTTTGCAAAAGAACGGAGAGAAGACATATCTTCTAAAGTAATTTTATCTTTGACTCAAATATACTTCTCAGATATCTTCTCTACTGAAAAGAACATATGCAATTTATAATATAACCTGGGACTTCAAAATACTCATCTCTAAACTTGAATTTCTATGGACGTGATGACATAATTGTCATTGACAGGAAGAAAGTATCAACATTAAATACTAGATAGCACAGACTAAATTAGAAAAGAATAGTGTTCATAATTGCAAATCTGAAGCCATATGCCAGGAAGATAAAATGTACTTACCTAATTTGGAAAAGTGAGGAGACTAGAAACTAGAACTCACAAACCCAGTTGACTTCAACTGTCTACAACAATGGCAGAAAAAAGGGGCAATTTACACATTAGGTGACTAGTAAAAATAGGTAATTAATTTCATATGAATGAGTGCTACATCAATAAATGGATAAACTTTATTAAAAATAATCTTCCTTTTTATGGGGAGATGATAACAACAGAGAGATAGGGTTGCTTAAATCCAATGATAAATTCCTTTTTATGGGGAGATGATAACAGCTGAGAGATAGGGTTGCTTAAATTCCAGTGATAACTGTTTACACTCCCAGGATATGAATAAAATGAACCAAACATGTCACAAAATTAAGTTTTGATCAGAAAAACTATACTTCTCTGAAAATAGCTGCACTAAAAATATCCTAGTGACAATGGGTAAAGATAATTGAGAACAATTTTAAAATCAATTGTTTGGGCTTCATTTGTTAGCTGTTTGCAGAAGCCAAAAATCAGTGTAGGCCAGACAGCTCCAAGCTTACAGCATACTTTGGCTTAGCAGTCTAGAGAAAATAGCAGTTTCTTCAAGCAATTTATAAATCAGTAGAAGTCATCCCTGTGTTTGTAGCACGGTAATATATTGAAAATTTTACAAAGATTTGCAGTGTAGTATGTTTTAATTTCACTTCATTATTACAGCTGCAAAGAAACCTGGACTTTATAATGCTATTTATTATTTTTTAGGTGATCGGAATATGTCCAAATAAAGAACCTACAAAATTGTAGCAAGCTGCAACTTAATCCAATAACATAAAAAAGTAATTTTCCCTTCAGCTATTTCTGTACAAACTGCTATTCTCAGAGATGCCTGTTATTCACCTATGTCTACCATTAAATAAAAAGTAAAAAATCTTTATGAATCATTAGGACCTATAAAAATGAATAATGAACCTATTCCAGTTTGAAAGCAGCTGCTTCTGCCTGCAAATGAGAACTCCAGCACCAGAGTGATTTTTGTTCACAGAGTCTGAACATTCAGCAGCATTCTCAGCTGTATCTTCCACCAAAGGTGTGCTTTCCACATGAACAATATACACATTTGTCAGTACTGTGAGGAATTTTAAGATCAACTGGGCAAAAGGGTAAGATGACTGTAATAAATACAATAAATACAACTAAAGGAATAGGAATGAATCCTTAAATGAAAACTGCTTTTAAAATATAGAATACTACTCTGCACTTAAAATTCATGGTAAACCTCAAGAAGTTTACTCTGACTCTCTTAAAAAAATTTTTTTCTGTCAGATTCCACTGGAAGAAGTACCATACTACCTTTAGTGCTAACACACAATTACATGTATTTGAAATGGTTTCAAAAAGGTATTGCCTAACAATCAATGACCAGAAGCAAAACTGTTATAATAAAGTGGGTTTTAAGACCCGCGGATATTTGGTGTTTGGGTTTGGTTTTTTTTTAATCTGTAGAATAAAATACCAATCTAAGCTAGGACAAAGCCAGGTGAAGGAATGCTTCCCTGCTGATCTTCAAGGCTTTGCTCACTCCAGCCTCTCCACACATAGCTTTCAGCTGACCCAGCCCAACAAGGGCAGAAAAGAGTCATAAGATATAAACAGGAAAATACATTCACTTATTTCCTGTAAATTTTCTGACTCTGCTAAATGTTTAGATCAATTAAAGGAAAACAGACGTCAGAAATGTGACTTAGCTTGTGTTTTCTTGCCTGGTTTTGAACTGTGATTGGAAGTGCAGGTACCACAGCCACCACTAAAAAAAAGCTTTTGGTTCAAGAGTGGAGATCACAGCAAGAGGAGTGTGTAGGTACAAAGATTTTACTTCAATTGAGTGGCAAAAAAACCCTACATTGTTTTGCCCCTTCAGCCTCTGCTCCTCCTTTTTTGCCATTTATTTCAGGCATTTATCTCTGGTAAGTATATTAAATATTCAGTTAAGTGATACACTATCCCCACGAAAGTGAACCACAATCCTCCTGACAAAATGTCTGGAGTAGACAAAAATTAAGCACTCCCTTGCCCCTTTTGCAAAGTATAAGCTGGTTAAGGGCCTATGAAAAAATAATTTGAAAAACAGAGTCCTTAGAACCTGTAACCCTGATATGTAAAGGAAGGACTGGAATGCAGTATCATTCTGAGTAGTGCAATGAAATGAGAATGTCAAGAATACACATACATACAAGCAAAGGAACATGCACACACAGCATCAACACAGATGCCTCAGAAGATATGCAATTTTGAGAGGTTTTTTACCTTTTAAAAAACCAGATTTGACACACAGCCACTACACTATTTCTAAGCTCCAGACATGTATTAGCACAGCTCTGTTAGATGTAACAAAAGCAAAAGATAATCATACTGATTCTCTAGATGACAAAATTTTGCAACAAAATTTTGTTCACACTGAGGGAATTCTGAACCAGAAATAATGTGAGCAAAACTGCTGTTACAGTTTTTAAAAAGGCAATAATTCACATTGCAATCAATGTGCAGTGCAAAACTCCACAGTGAAATAAACAGTATTATTTGCTCCTTACAAAACAAATCTAGGATTTCAGGGTCACACAAATATTGGGGATGAGGACCTTAGGAATCAGTGTGAGACTTTATTCCAGACAAAAGACTAAGAAACACAGAAAATTATCTGAAAACAGGTTTGAGGGAAATGCAAGCTTTCAATTTTTCTTTACCTTACCTGTCAATTGTATACTTATATCTGGCTTAGGAAGGATTTTCTTTTAAAACTCAAATGCAGCATTTAGGCTGCATGTTTGTACAGGAATAGTTCTTTAGGAAAAGGCAGAAATATTGGAAAACATAACTGCTTTACTGCAGCTACTCCCCATGCTCTACTTACTATTTAATTCTTTTAGATGTGCAGGTTTTTTAAATTCTTTAGAGAAAATGAGAATCAGGATGCTTTTAATCTTAGTGCTACATGTGACCTCAGAGAGCTCAAACTGCAACATTCTCCTACTCATATATGCACTGTAAACTGAGTTTATCACCTGAAAGGCAGCTACAGACTGCCCTGTCTCCATTCCCAGTGGTGGAGGAGCCAAGGCAGAAATAAGTGAAGGGGTAGGGCCTCCAAAGCCCTATTTTTTTTTTTTAATATAGAAGAGAATATTGAAGTGACAACATAAGAGAAATTAGTTGCTACATTTTGTTTTCCTCAGCTTCTGACAGTTCTGCAAGGCTAAATAACCGAGCATATGATTCCATGACTAAAAAAGGTTTATGGATATAGATTTAAGAGAAATCCCCACAATTCCGGCAATTCACTGACATTTTGGTTTTCTAACTTATATTAACATTGCTCTTTGAAAGACACTGGAAGAAATTCACTAGGGAAAAGTAATTTTCTACTGGAAAAGATCAATTCTAAAAATGAACAGACTGCCTAAACTGCTAAAACTCTTGTTAAAATCTCCAGGTTTACCTGAATATCTACCTGAAAAGGTATTTGAAACAGGGTAGTTTTATTCAGCCTATGGCCAAAAATAAAGTCACAGTTCTGCCTGCTTCCTTCTTCTACATGAGATCAAATAACAATTAGGAGCTATGCCCAAATAACCCACAATAATCTGCTCAACTTATAACTTCACAGAATTTTTAATTGTAAAATTGCACGAGCTTAAATAAAACTAGTAAATTCATCTTTTACAAACTAAAAATTACTGTAAATCAAATTAAAAGGACATGTAATGATTGCATCATTAAGTATGGTGCTGCACTAGTGACTACAAAGACTGGACAAACTTCTCTGCAAGAAGTTAAATGCTTAAGGTTAAAATGAGAATGTGGCTATGAACAATGTTTTTTCTCTAAATCAAAATAATGAGAAATAAAATAAAAAACCCAAGTAACTTTAAAAGATATTTTCTTAGAACTACACTTTTCCAGGTCCCATTTTTACAGCTCAATAACCACTTCAAATCAAAGGAGGCCATGTTTTGCTGAACCAGCCACCTAAAATAAACATGCAAAAAGGACAGGAAAGTTCAGAAATTACTGCTGCAAGAGTGTATGAACAGAACAGCAAGTGACAGTTTTGGAAGTCTGCTTTCCAAACAGCAGAATCTGCCCTCAATTCTCCCAGGATAGGGCTTGTAGTTAAATCAAAACATATATGAATACAGGGTCTAATTTACATTGAAAGCTTATAGATGTGGGCACACTCTTCTGCCGTGGTAGGCCATACCTCAAAAGGACTTAAATTTAACTCATGACACAAACAGCTCTTAAACTTTCATCTCTTTTACTCCTCACACCTAATCTACAATAATTTGGAAACACTGCAAATAATTATATAATTTTAAAAGGACAAGTTATCCTGAATGGCAGGATAAATAAACATTTCATGAAAGCTTTAAAAGAACAGTCAAATATCAGAATGCAAAATAAAGTCACTCAGCATTTTTTATTGGACTCAGCCTTCACCTTCAAGTGCACCACAGTGGTGTTAAAAATGTAAAGGCCTGAAGATAAGAACAGCAATAATCCTTTCATAAACAGTTCTTGATAAGGGGAACGAAAATCTCGCTAGTATTCAGACTCAGAGCTGTTCAACCACACTGACAGCGAGTTGCTTCTTGTTCAAACTGAGGAAAAAACTCTAAGCCCAAAGATATTTTCACTTTTCCTAAGTAATTTAATCTCATCAAAGCATAAGGTATTGTGTAATTTTAACAGTTTTCCATTGCAAAGTTATTTCACGAAACCACTCCCTCGCCTGTATCCGTCCAGGTGATGGACAAAGCAATTATGTGTAGTTGTAACAATGATCCTTCTGCGCAGAGACAACACAGAAATCTTCAGAAAAAGGCTCACAGTTCTGACTTCATTTCTCCAGGAGATGCCTTTCAGCACTTCCTCAGTGTCAGCTGCTCCAGAACACCTCTGTGCTCATTATATAAAGACCTCTCCAGAAGGCTGGCTGCCAGGCCCTCGGGCTCAGCTCCATGTCCTGCTGCCCAGCACACACACCGGCTTTCCACAGGGTGAGATCTCCACATTCAGTCCCAGGAACTTGGGAAGAGCACGGCAAGCGTGAGAAATGCCTGGGCAGGTCCACACTGAAGAGCATTGCCAGCTCCAGGCACCGCTACCCAAGCACAATCTGCCTGGGGCACACTCTGAAGGCACAGTAAGGGATGCTCGGCTCACGGCTCTCCAGAGTGCCCATGAATCTTGTCATCTCATCTCTACCCACACAGTAAGGTTAGATCATTACAGATAATGGCAGCCTTACCAGCACAACCAGGGAGCTGTAGCAGAAAAGTGGAGATGCCACCTTTAAACATAAAAAGCTGAGTGCTTTTGAAGGACCTACTGCTCCTATTATGGATTCTTCGCCCTCTTAAATTACAGTATGAGGGGAGAGAAATGCTGTAGTAGAGAAATGTAACATGAAGGCATCCAATTCCAACTCCCTTTTTATACTTAGGATTACAAAATGTTCTCCTAAGAAAAAGGATCATTGCATTTCCTGGAGATGGGTACAATTATTGAAGGTACACTGATATCAAAACAAAGCCTGGAAAATATTGGTGAAAATATTACACTGTCTTCAAAATCAAAAGAGTTCTTTCTAAGTAGAACTGAGCATCACCGGTAGGGCCTGACAGTCAATGGGCTGATTAAGAAAGGAGGTTCTTTGTAACAACACTGTAGAACAGTCTGTGTAAAGAACAGGCTAAAGATAACCACAGATATTGTGAGAAAAAGTCTAGCAAAACAGAACAAATTAACTGTGTTTTTATGAGGATATTTTTCTCCCTTCTTTCAGAAGGAAGAAACTGCAAACCAGAGTCACACAACTTACACAATACCCTAAATCCAAAGTCACGCCACTTGCCTTCAAAGTTGCAAATCAGTCTGGCTGAGTACAATCAGCACTGCTGATGAACTGTCATTGAGATTTAAAAAAAAAATAAATTAAAAATATGGACAAGTGGGTGTAATATTCAGGCAGCAAGTGCTACACGTACACAGTGGTGAAAGGGAACTCAGCTGTTGATAAGACACTATTAACATCTACAAAAAACTTTACAACTAAGCTTATAAAAATGCCTTTTCCTATTGCTGAAAAAAAAGCAGTGGTATAACTTTTTTTATACAAAGGTGATTTTCAGCACTTTAAAGCATTGCTAAAGCTCTGGACAAACACTGCATCACTACAAATGGCTTGTAGCTTTCAGTAAATAAATTAGTGTGTGGGTGCAACCAAAAACTGTATGGCAGCACTATGGCAAACAGAGGCTCAAGTTACTTGCAAGCCTGTAGTCACATTTCTGTGAGAGAGATTGAAACTAAGCTGAGAAATCAAAACAGAGATCTGAAACACACAAGTGACAAGACAAATGTGATGTCAGCTACCATATGGAAGAATCAGAGAATGGAATTTGTATACCAGTTAGCAAAACAGGAAAGCAATAGTTGAAACCAGCTAGATTTAAAATGGACCCCATTCATCTGCAGGAACAGGCTATAGGGTAGCTTGAAACTGTCACAGAAGCAAAAGCTTGAATTGAAACTAGAAGATAACTTTTTTTTTTTAAATTTTTAAGCCAACTCAAAATCAGGATTGCAACCTAAAGCCATTAAGCCTTGAGGTTAATTCAGTAAATCAGAAAGACAACAGAACATAAATTTTCCAAGAATTAGTACTCATCTCATAACAGAACAACTCTGGCTTTGGTTCTCTTAAAGGAGAACTCCAAAACACTGTCATGACTTCACTAATTCTGTATGTACTCCCAGCCCTTCTATTTCTATAAAATACATATAAACCACATATATACCATGCATATACAAGGCAACCTCAAAAACAGGTAAGTACTAAAAGAGGTTTTCCAGTTTTGTGCAAACCCCATGACCTGCCATTTATCTCACATATACTGTAGTTACAACGGTATTGTCTTCAAAAATTATGTTGCACCCACTTAGCAGTTTTTGACTTAAACACACATGCCTCCTAAAATAGAACTATTTCGGAATATGGAAAGATGCAAGATCACATACTCTCCTTTTGCAAACTCCTTATGAAGCTTGAAAATATGTACATTTTCCTTTTGGAATTTAAATATTTTCCTTGCTTGTTCTTACTTTCAACATAAAATTACCATGTATGTTAGAAAATTCTGTAGGTGGTTAAAAGAATTATGTGATTATGTCTTTAGAGATGATTAACCTAAGATTTAAAATGAGATGTGAGGTTTTATTCTGTTTTGTCCTTTCCACCTCAGTCTGCCTTGATAAGGATTCAACAACTCTGCCACTTTAATTAAAACAGTGAGAACTACTAATGCACATCTGACTCATGCAAAACAGAGAATATACCAGACTAGAAATTTTATTTAAAAAATGTAAAGAGCTGGATGAGTATCAAAAACATTTCTGAGAGTAGGAAGGGAACATTTCAGAACACCTTCATAACTTCTGTATACATTTCAAAAATAAGGTACAAGTTTATTTCTTCTTTATTCGGTATATGCCATGTCCAAGTGAATAATCATTAGAGAGAGAATAGTTATGGTGTTTAGCACAGCATCTGAAATGGCTCCAACAACTTACTGCTCACCATTTCAAAGCAGTCTTCACAACAAAAGACTAATACACAAATATTTTCTAGAGAAAGAACACAAAGTTTGTGGTTTTTACTATATATTACCAATCACTTCTAAACTCACACACATCAACTTCTGCTTATCTACAGTCAGGAGACTTTAATCAGGGATCTACACTGACCAAAGTCTTTATAAACACAGCAATTTGGAACTCTCAATACTTTGTGTATTGAGTATATCAATCACTCAGTATATGTGATTTAACCTATCTTCTACAATTTTAAAATAAAACAACATAACTGTTATTCTACCCGTAGAGGTATAATAATCAAGAGTTGCAAATTTTTACCTTCAAAAACACTCTTCCTTACTTGAAGAGTTCAAACATTATCAGTGTCAAGTGTGGTCCATTAATGTTCAGTAGAAAAAGTCTAGATTTACTCAGGTCATTTACAGATTATAACTTAATTTCCTCCAAAACAAAACTTGTCTTGACAATTCATGTAGCTACTTTGAGTTCTGCTAGCAGAGGAACAGTTACACTCAGTCACATGAAAGTTGCATCTACTACATCCCTTATTCTATTCCTGACAGTGGCTGAAAGTGGATACCTTGGGGAAGGGTCTAGGAATGATCAAACAACAGCCAAACACTGGCCCAGTTTGCAACAATTTGCTATAGGGGCCGCAGATAAAATCTTTATATTTATCAGTCTTCAGTGAAGTATTTTTCTACAAACTTGCGCAGTCACTCCTTGAACTGATAAAAGTTAACAATAACATCCTGTGGCAAGAACTTCTACACACTTAACTGCCCACATCTGAAGAATAATTTCCTTTTTGCTTGTTCAAAAATTGCATGCAATCTTCCTCTGTGGGAAGAAATAGAAAAATATTTTTTATTTGCTTATTTCATTTCACTCACCATTTTATATTTTCCATGTAATTTCTCTCCATCATTTTACTCTTTCTGACATGAAAACCATATTTAAGGCACGAGGTAGTGCTTATTCACTATTTCCTTTCCTGACAGTTTCTAACATCATCTTTACAGTCTTCTGACAGCACAGAGCTGTGACTTCTGTGGATACAGCATTCCTTGAACACTGATAATAATTGCACTAGATCCCATCAACATATGTCAAAGGTTTTCCCCCTGTAGTGGTTCCACATTTGCCACATGTGAAACCCCCATGATCTTCATTTCACATTTCTTACACTTTTATGCACATTACTTCTCTCTTGTAGCTTTTTTTCCTGATTTTTTCAGCAATCCCTCAATTTTACTATCCAGACCATACCAGTACAACTAGTACTAACACTGCCCTGCTCTCTGCACCAGCTCTAGCACTCCTTTATTCTTGTCTTTTGCAAATTGTTCTAACAAGCTGAAATATAACAGGCCAATGGCAAAGTGCAAATGCAGGCATAACCTGATGTGGACAACATTGCACAGTGGATGGGTAAATTATTTCAATGGTAATGAGCTCTTGGATTTGCTGTTACTCAGTGTGTCTTTTGAGTGATATTTATTAGAATTATCACCTTAGAATCTGTATAATTCACTTGCATCCAGCTCAGTTCTTCCAGTGGAAAGGACTTCTGCTTTTTTCCAGGTACCTCCTCTGCCTGTGTTTGTGTTCACATCACTAAGCCATGTAGCTCCCTAATCCAGATGAAAACCTGCTCCCATCCTCTGTCGCAATTTTCAGGCTCATCCAACTGATTACATCAAAAGCACCAGTGCCAGCACTCAAGATAAACAGAAGAAGCAAGTGCTGGGTATAAGGCAAGACTTTAATCACAAGCTTAAGCCAACTGTGAAACTGTGGCCTTGTGTTTTTTCAATATGAAATATCTTCTCTGTGAAATTTTACACAGAACCTTAAGAACTAGGCAGTAATACATACAGTACAAGTGAGTAAAGGGCAAATACACATAGTTCATTATGGACTCATGAAAAACAAAACCCAGGTGAGCTGGGTGATTCACCCCAACATTTCTCCTGCCAACGATACTGAAATAAATATATACACACACATCTTCTCATACTCCTGATCCATGCAGTATGACCTTGTATTGAGAACCATTAGCACTTTTTGTAGACTTCAGCATCATCTTAACTAAGTCTTAGTGCTGTGATTAATTTAACATTCTGTATTGTAAATTATGATAAAGAAACACAGCATTTTTGAACAGATACTGCTTTGAACCATGTTGAGAGTATATACATAACCAAATATTTTATAATGACAGGTATTATATGTGTTTGAGCCAAAACACGTACTAGAGGCAGAAAGCTCTTATATTTTACTGTATTAACAGGGTTCTTTTTCCAAGTGTTGCCTTTCTTCTCAGAATGAAACCGAATCGTGCAATATTTTTAGTCACTGGTATTTGAAGGTCCCTCCTGTTAAACTGCTTCAGAGAGAGTGAATGCCATCACCCTAAGTCACCTTGTCAAAAGTTCAGTGACTTGCACACATTCTTCCTCCACCTCCATAAAGAGCTATCAACAAAGCAGCCCTGTCTCCTGGGATTACTAAAACTTAGATCAAATGTCCTTTCATACTAGCATGATCTTCCTATGTACTGTAATAACTTTAAAGCTTAAACACCTTTCCTGCAACAAAAATGTAACATTTTGGACACAGTGAACTTGAAACCATTATTATGGTCTATAACAGTTACTTTCATGTTTCAAATGAGTCTTTGACAGCTTTCAGATCTCCAGCTTCTAGCTGACATACCCAAGGTGGAGTTTGCTCTTACAATTCAGAATTTTTTTCTTGAAAGTGTTACTTTTAAACTAGAGTTAAAATTTAGGAAAAAAAATTCATTTGAAGACTGGTCTAAAAAAGCCATAATATTGATTACAGATCAGAACACCTTTTCTCATTCAACAAATAACTATTTGTTGCCATGCATGATACACTCAGGGGGATGTTACACTGAACACATCAATTCTTCATATTAATTCTAACAGGACTGCCAATGCCTTGCTTTAACAATATTCTCCATTTCAGGAATACAGAAGTGATGCATCACATGTGCTGGATGTGTAATCTTTGTAGGTCAAAATGTTACCCGTTTCTTTTCTAAATATCAATGACTACATTGTCGAAACTTTATCAAACAGAAACAGAATGCCTTAAAACAGTTCCGCTTCTGCCAGTAAGAACTGCTGAGATGAGAAATTAAATGACTTATACCACACTGATTGATTGTTGCTGTGGATCTGTGAATTAGAAGATGCTGGATTAATTAATGCTGAAAAGAAATGGTAAAAATAGAATCCATCAAAATGCAAAGATAGCAGCTATCCTGGACACTTCTGGAGAGAAGTAATAAAATGTCCCGCTCATGATGTTCCTATCAGACAACTAGGATCCAGAAGAAAAACTGCATGAGTCTCAACTTTTGGAAGGAAATTGGGTGATAAGGCTCTACAAGACCAAATGAGCCTGTGTTTTGTAGGTGGGATTTTCTTCCACATCAGCCTTCAAGGAGTGGCTGACTTTGCAATTCCTGACTATATACCCAAGAATACTTCATAGTTTTTCTTACTGCTGTTTCATTTTAATGTACCTTAAACCCTAAATACCCACGCAGTATGCTAAGGTGAAGATCGCACTATCTAATAATTAAGATGAAAGAAATGTCTGCCTACGTAGCAGGTAGACATTGAAGGATTACTAAATAACTCTGCTATGTGGAACTATGCATGAACTTTATTAGGCACTTGATTATTCAATATGCTGAAAGACATTCCATATTCTTAAACAAATGAGCTTTCATCTAGATCATCATGTTCTTTTACACCAGAATTTCTGTTAAATCCTAAAATTTCAATTGCAACATTTTAACTAATGCTATAATGTTTGCCAACTGCAGCTATAATGGCAAGGACTACAATAAAAAAGTACACAAAATAATGGTGAAGCGCTAAGGCTGACTTATAACAGTAGCAAGAGAATTCCAGGTGAAACTTTAAAACCTAAACATTCCAGGCTCTGGCACTTACCTGATGCCCCAGTGAACTAACTCGGCTCATTGTGATGGAAAACTTTCTAGGGCAAAGAGGACTTCAGGAAGGCTGGTGCTAGTGAGGAACACTGGACCACTCATTTGGGCTGCAAAACACTGAGGCTGCAGTGAGCCCTTCTCACAGGACCAAACACAAGAGGTACTAATCCCTTGTAGTTCAGTGGGAAGCATAAGGAATCTGGGTAAGCCTGTCATGTCACCAGCACCAAAATCCTGTTACAGGATTTGCCAACCGGAAATCCAGCAACTATCCACCTCAAAGACAGCTGGGACAGTGTAAGATATCACCAGCACTTGTTTCTGCGCCAGAAATCAGCCTTCCTGTAGGAAAGCAAACAGAAGAGGGAACTAATACTATACCTGTAATTAATTAATCATTAGTCTCAGTACTACTAGATACTAATTCCCTAATAAGCCTACATAGATCCAAGGAGGGCAGCAGCACTGACACACCAGCTAAGCAATCCTCCCATTCACAAGCATGGCTCGGTTCAGGAGTGCACACACAGAGTGAGCATCTGCCAAAAGCTACAGAAAAACTGTTTCCTGTTGTAACTACAAAAAATTCCAAGTAAGTACAAGCTTCATAAAAAGGTAAATCAAAGTATGTTAAATCCAGTAAAGAACTATCACAACCATGCCTTAGTTCCTCACTGATCCATAACCGCGCAACGCAACATGGAGAAATAAAAATGACAGTAAAAATGGTCACAAGAATGATCAAAATGGCTTAGAAGTTAAAGCAGCACAAATACAACAGCATTTGATAACCAAGCACAGGCCTTGTGTTTTGACTATCACAGGCTGGCATCATTTTAGCCACAGCACAATCAGATCCTGAGGGACAGTAATGACTTTTGGTGCTCGTCTTAAAACCCTAAGGACTATCCAAATAAATAGAGTTATTGATGAGTCCTGGAGGGACATAGATCAAGCTTTCCTCAGGCAAGGATGTTCTAATCATCAGCCTGGTAAAAGTAAGCTAGAAACAAGAGTATTAGACGGAGACAGACACTTTCAATCAATGTGGGCATAAATTACTGCTGCTCATTGAAACCAGAGTTCAGCGATGCTCAGTCAGTATCTGTTTCTTTTAGCTAATGCTTTAATGTTTGCCAACTGCAAGTGTAACAATAGTAGAAACAAGATAAGGAGTCACCAATGGCTGAGGTAATTACTACTGACCTAAAACACATGCAAGAGAAGACCAGGTGAATTTTTTTAAATTTTGTTTAAAAAGAAGCAAGAGATACTAAACTAAGGTAAACACGTAACAAAAATTTTAAGGTATACTTCATTTACATGCGCCTTTATATTTACATTTCAAACAACTTCTCAAAAGAGAAATTCCATTCTTTCTTAAAAAAAAAAAGAGGGAAAAAAATCCTTCTCTTCAGCCAATATACCTACCATACTTGCTTGAAAGAAAAACACACAGGCAACTTTCATACTAAGAATGCCAGTCTTTAAGAAAAATTAAATCACTTGAAAGAAAAGTTCTAAATAGACAAATCACAGTCATACAATTAAAGACAGAAAGCAATCTCCTGTGAAAAAAACACTCCGTGTTTATATTGTTAATGAACCTAATTACACTACAACACCACCATCATGTTAATTATGTTTATGGATTCCAGCTCAACAAGAGCCTGGATTGTCCTGAAGTATGCAGATACAACCACTTGCAGTTGACTAAAACTTTAAAAAAAAAAGAAAACTTAAGCAGTGCACAATATGATCTATGCAAAACACAGTATATTCAACAGAAAAAATAAAGCAGTCATGTCAGCAACACTGGAACAGTAATTAGGAATATCCAGATATATTTGCCAAATTTAACTGGCAGGAAGCTTACAAAACTAAGAAAACTATACTGCCAAATGAAGTATTTTTTGCAATAGTATGATGACTCAAAGCATTTGACACTGTCTCACCCAATATCCCCATCTTTAAACTAGAGGGACATGAATTTGACACATTAACCACTTGTGGATAAGAACTGGCTGGCTGGATGTACTCAAAGGGTTGTGATCAACAGCTCGATGTCCAAGAGGAGGGCAGGGAGGGTTGAGGGGGTCAGTACTGGGGTCGGTGCTGTTTGACACCTCTGTCAGTGACAGGGATCGAGCGCACCCTTGGCACATTGGCCAGCACCACTGAGCTGTGTGATGCTGTCACACTGGAGGGAAAGGATCCTCAGGGTCCTTGACAGGCTTGAGAGATGGTCTGTGAGAACCTCATGAAGTTCAACAGAGCTGAGTGCAAGGTGCTGCACCTGTGAAGCACAATCTCAAGGCAATGTGAAGACAAATATGGCTGGGTTGAGAGGAGCCCCAAAGAGAAGGATTTGGGGGTGCTGGTGAATGAGAAGCTTGACACAAGTCAGCAATGGTGTGCCTGCAGCTCAGAAAGCCTATTGTGCTCTGGGCTGCATCCAAAGCAGCACAGCCAGCAAGTCGAGGTGATTCTCCCCCTTTACTCCACTATTCTACTCCCACTTGGAGTACTGTGTCCAGATCTAGGGTCCCCAACATAAGACAGATATGGATCTGCTGGAAGGAGTTCAGAGTAGGCCACCAGGATGATCAGAGGGCTGAAAGAACCCCTCTGCTACAAAGAGAGGCTGAGAGAGTTGTCGTTCAGCCTCGAGAAGAGAAGACTCTGGCAACACTGTAGAGCACCTTCCAGTACCTAAAGAGAGCTAAAGGAAAGCTGGAGAGGAACTTTTTACAAGGAGATGTAGTGACAGGACAAAGAGAAATGGCTTCAAACTGATAGAGCGCAGGTTTAGGTTACTGTGAATATGCTGAAGCACTGGAACACATTGCCCAGGGAAGCTGAACCCCAAACCTGGAAGTGTTCTAGGCCAGGTTGGACGGGGCTTTGAGCAACCTGGTCTCAAGTGGAAGGTGTCCTTGCCCATGTCAGAGAGCTTGGAACTAGATGGTCTTGAAGGTCCCTCCTATCCAAAAGCATTTTATGATTCCATGAAGCATTACTTGCCCTTACATTTAATTTTTCTCCTTTGTAAAAAAAATTATGCATTTCATGGTTCCTAGTAATTTGCATTCTGAAGTCAAATCAACATACAAAATAAGATGACTTACAAACTCTCAGCTTTACATCTTCCTCTCTAGTTAGTGATTCAATCCAAACAAATCACATCCACTGACATTTTGTTGACATCACCCACAATGTTACAAAACAGCAATTTAAATCCTCCAATCTGGCACAAGGAAACCAATTTGTATTTCACCAAAGTTCTATCCATTTCTACTACATTTCATGAAATAACTTTTTAATTAAAAGCAGACTTTTGCATTGCTACGGAATTATGAGATTGAATGCTAACAGCAGCAACAAACGTGCCAAAATATAATTAGAAAGAAACTTGAAAAAACTCCCATCTTCTCTTATATTTTAAATTACAAAACTCTGATTTTCGGCTCTGGAGGACTTGATTTAAAAAGCATTAAATTACTTGGGAACAAAAAATAAAATTAGATGTATCACGCTCATATCTTTGGGACAAAAGGTTAACTATGCTCTTAACCAATTCCACCTGTAAAATACTGTGTAAATAAACAGTAGCTGCCTGTGATACCTTTTATTTGCTACACTTCAGAGAATCATAGAATCACAGAATTTTTTGGGTTGGAAGGGACATTAAAGCTCATCCAGTTCAACTCCCCTGCCATGGGTGGGGACACGTCTGACTGGGGGGGGATTGCTCTGTGCCCAGCCCAGCCTGGCCTAGAATACCTCCAAAGAAGGGCCATGAGGATGGTGAAGGGTCTGGATGGGAAGCCACACAAGGAGAGATTGAGGTCACTTGGCTTGGTCACCCTGGAGGAGATTGAGGGGAGAACTCATTACAGTCTTCAACATCTTCATGAGGGAAAACAGAGGGGCAGGCACTGATCTCTTCACTCCTGTGACCACTGACAGGACTAGAGGAAATGGCCTGAAGTTGTGTCAGGGGAGGTTTAGGCTGGCCATCAGGAAAAGGTTCTTCACCTAGAGGGTGATCAGGCACTGGAACAGGCTCCCCAGAGAAGCAGTTACAGCACCAGCCTGCCAAGAGTTCTAGAAGTGTTTGGACAATGCTCTCAGGCACAGGGTGTGACCCTTGGGGCGTCCTGGACTCCACCATCCTGACGGGTCCCCTCCAACTCAGCATGTTCTCAGATTCTATGATAATACATTCCTCCTCCAATCAATTAAACTACTTACAAGAAATCATTTACACATAGCAGTATGCACAATACAAATCACCAAGGTTTACATTTCAATAAAAATAGTTGTAGCACACCGATTATTATAATGTGCCTATCCTAACAAAACCGCAGTGCTATGTATTTTAGAAGTAAACCCTTGTGCACCAGTATCTAAAGCATCTCTGAGCATGGAAAGGAAAAGGTTATCAGGAGGAAACAGCATGGATTCAACAAGAGCAAAACATGTGTGACCAATCTGATACCCTCCTACAATGGCATGCCTGGCTTGGGCTGATGAGAACAGAGAAGTGGATGCTGTCTACCTTGACTTCCACAAGGCT
Source organism: Pycnonotus jocosus (assembly GCA_013400435.1). Lineage (NCBI taxonomy): Eukaryota > Metazoa > Chordata > Aves > Passeriformes > Pycnonotidae > Pycnonotus > Pycnonotus jocosus. The sequence goes on from VWYP01016327.1 coordinate 94,549, forward strand.
TTTGACACTGAATCCCATAACACCTTCATAGGAAAGCTCAGAAAGTGTGTGTTAGATAAGGGGACAGTGAGATGGACTGAGAGCTGGCTGAATGGCAGAGTTGTGACAGGGGCACAGAGTATATACTTCAGTATATACTTTGACCGTTTTTTGCTGTATCACAACACATTTTATTATGTCTCTTGTGAACTCTACCCATTACAAGCTGATAACTGAGTTATCAAACTTTATATATACACACAAAATCAAAGGCATGAGGTAATGAAACAAACTGATGACAGAGGACTGTGACCAGATGGCAACTCAACAAAAGGAGTGACAAGAATAATGAAGACTGGAGTGGGAGTTAAAGGCAAAGCTCTAGGACAAATCTCCCACTGGGAGATTATTTCCATATAGAACCCCACTGCAATTCAATCTCACAGTACACACATGAACTGTTTGTGGACAAAACAACAAGGTCTTACAAGTAGTTTAGAGAACCTAGAAGTTGTTAGTCTCAGAAGCTTTCAGGAGTTAAGCAATATAGGTTTTTAGCAGCTCCAGCTGACTCATACAGGTTTAGACAAACGAAGCAGGGTGACGAAGCACCATATGAAAATCTAGTGAAGCTTTCTAGAGAAGAAAAGCAACATTTAGAAAGGGGAACAGAAGCTACAAGTAAAACCCAAGGTTTAGGTCTTAACCTAAACACTCTTGCCCCAAAGAAATCCAGTGGAAACCTGGCACAAGCCTTTAAGGATAGATCTCAAGGCAGCTCACACCTGTCCATGGGAAAGATCTGACAAGAACTATTTGCAGTAACGGGCAAGAGTCCTCAGATGCCTCACAGCATGACCTGGGAACAAACTGCACTGTCCAGAAAGTTAATAAAGGTACTATACTACACAAAAAGATTTTTTTTTAAGTTGTATTTTAGGTATAGCATTTTTGTCCTACAAATTTCATGTCTGAGACTGAGATACTCTCTAAGCATTCAGTATTTGGCTGCAGTCAAGGCTGAGAGTTGAGCTGAATACCCTCCTTTCAGTCTTAGTGAAAAAGGAACATTAGGTCTTTGACACAACAGCTGAAAAAGCAGGAAAAAAAAAAAGGCAAAAAAACGCCGTGCCTGTGATTCCAGGAGAGTTGCATGAGGTTTTTTGGGTGCTGTTTTTTGAATTTTAACAGGGAGGGGGGGTTTAGTACAGTACTTGCTAGATAGGCAGACTTGAAAACATCAGCAAAATAGCTGCCTGTCGCACTTTGTTTCTACTCTGCTCAAGCAAACGAGCTCTGTTTACATGTTTTGGGTAAATAAACAGCACTGCACATATACACACAAACTCACAACCTTCAAATCGTGTATTTCTCCTCCTGAGAGGAACAACTTGGCTAAGTCTCAAGAATTAGCTATCTCCTGTTCTCCAAGAGTAGAAATAATACATGCCAGGTTTTCTGAATACTAATGTCACATAGCCAGATATTGACTAACACCCATTGTGGTTCTGTGTCTTCTGCCTGCTCAGCCACCTTGCAAAGGAATTAAACAGTATCTCGATGTCTGCAGCTCAGATTAACTGGCCTTCCAGTCTACCTCAGAGACACAGCCTTGTTTAGAATGAGAGTAGTATGATTCTTTTTGCCTTTTTTAAACTGGCACTTTTTGACCACTATTACCAGACATCTCTTTTCTGGACCAGGCCACAAAGAAGCAGGATGCAAGACAGTTTATGCTCCAGAGGTGTTTACTATTATTAGGCATCTCTGTGCTACCTCAAATGGATTTTGCAACAAGCACAGATACCAGTTCAGCAGAGTAAGTAGCACTGCTTGGTTTTGGTCATGCCTGAACTTTGCCTTCATCAGATGTATGAGCTTGACACATCCAGCAGTATAAGTCTGAAAAACAGAGTATGTATCTAACACATGGTAAGAATACACATCACTCTTCCTTTCCAAAAACACAGGTCTAAAAACCAAATAGGAGTTACCAAGTAGCCAAAACTCTGTACTAACAAACTTGCAGGAGACTGAAAAGTAGTAGCAAACCAGTTGTGCATTTCATAACCTCAGCTCATTTCAGTCTTTTGGATGTTCGTATCAGATGGCCAAAAGTCCAAACAGACCTAGATCCAGTTTTGACAGGTGCTACTAGGCCCCTGGGAGACCAGTGTTAGGTAATCTGATTAAAAGCTAACCATAACAGAAACAGATCCAACAAGGATCAGAAGCAAAACAACAGGCCAACCCGAACAACCTCAGCAGCGAAAATGCAGCATGTGAATCAGCTACTCCTACAACTATCAATTAGAACATATTCCCCCAGTGTGAAACCTACCAAGATGAGTCAAAACTTATGCCAAAAACACCTTGAAAACTGAAAGTCTGAAGGGGTATAGGACTTATTATGGGACGCAGGGAGAAATAACATTTTGGGATTGTGTAAAACTTACTACAGTACTGTGAGAATAAGCAAGATGCTATGAAATGTTCAGAGAAAGGCATTAGGTGGAGGAAGACTGGTATAAGAGGGGGGAAGGGAGAAATAAGTAAGGGAAAATAGCAAGGAAAAAAGATAAATGGGGCAGGAACAGTACAAATGAGGGTCTGGTCCATGCACTTGTCTGACTAAGCCCTGCCCTTGATCATAAGAGTCCATCCTATACTGCCATTAAACCCTACCAGTCTTCTTTGTGGATGGGCTTTCTATTTTGAGTGAGTACGTGTAAACTCAAGCCTATTTCAAGTCAGACTGGCCAGCAAGTAAATAAGGTCCAAGTGCCAGCAGCTGGAGTGAGAATATGAATCTTGAGGGCTCATGCATTTAGGGGCTAGAAACTACTCAGAGCATTTAAAATTGGCTGGGGGAGCACACAGAGCTTTGTGTGTGAAGTTCTACAAAAATCCCACCAGTGGACTTCCATTGTGAGGAGTTGGAAAGGAGGAAAAGGATCAGGCTGTCCATGCAGTTCTCGCCTCAATGCTCTGTGTGTATGTTTACGTGGGTGCCAATAAAAGCCCTGGTTTAGTCTCTGCTGCCCTGCATGGCCAGCTGTGTAGGCATCTCCTGTACGTGAGCGTGTGCACGCACACACACCTATGGGGAATCCCCACTGGCTGGCCCTGGGGACACAGCAGGCCTGCATTTACCTATTTAGCTGTGGCAGGAGGTATTGCCCCTGGGACACAGGGCCCCCCATGCTTGGCTACCTCTAACAACTGGCATGGCTAAAAGGACACATACCTTTAGCAAGTTTCTTAGCAAAGCTATCAGTAACACCCTGAAGGTGAAGTGTCTATATCTGCCTTAGATTTGAGTTTGGGGTAGTCTTTAAGAGTTTTAGTTGCAGACTGTTTAAGCTGTCCTGGCATCTGTTGCAACACACTCCATGCAGTTTTGCTAAGGCATTTTTAAAGCATTGAGCATTTAAATGATAGTAAAAAAATGTACTGGCATTCTCGGACACTGTCCTGCTTCAACTGGATGACTTCTGGTTCTTTTAATAGCCCTTGAAATTCCTATGTGCTAAACACATTTGAAAAGAATCTTGACCAGTTCTTTCCAAGCCAGGACTCATTTAACAGGAAAGTAACATAAATAAAGCAGACATACAGGTGAAACAAAGTAAATACAGATTTAACTACAGGAACATATTCAATAAGATTGCCTTGGAGAAACTTGTGAAGAGATTTCCATAAAGAACACCACCACTTTTAAATATTAATGGTCTACACTAAAAAACCATGTATTCACTGGTAGCATACTGCAGTTGGGGGGCCCAAGGAATAGGGTCTAAGCTAATTCATTGTCAGTAATCCACTCACAAATATCAAGAGTTCTTGAGAGGATGAGTTTTTCCTTGATCACCAATAATTTCTTTGTAAGTTCATTCTTTTACTTTGGTTGTGAAACATAAGTATTCTGAGGATGGCTGTATCTCTCTTTATTTGGCTTTCTAGACTAATACTCTGAAACATTAATTACCTGGAAAGGAGCCAAGTGAGATTTCCAACTAAGTCCATGAAGACTGTTTGTACTCTTATTCATAACAGAATGAAAGGTTTTAATTGATAAAAATGTACTTCAGAATCACTATGGTTGATCTTCTCCATACCTTAGGGAAGTCTTGGTCCAAAGCTGTATTAGTCTTCTTGGAAGCTGGCACTTCTCACAGCTAAGACACCAAGCAGCAGTGGAAATTCCTGATTCTTGTCACATATGCAACAGGAGCTGTCAGAAAGGCTTTACACTGTCACACTGGGGATGACAAAGCACCACTCACAGGAAACCACCACACGTGGTCTCCTAAGGGTAAGGTAATCCATTTATAGAAGGATTCATAAGGAGCAGAGCTAACTCCAAACATCTTCCATTCTAGTTCATGGCATGAAATAAACAGAGGTGGATAGTGTCTGGTATGTGGGCATGGCAGGAACACAGTGCTTCTGTGGACAGTGGCTGCAGCAGCTGAAGACATCAATGAGAATCCATAGGTGCTGATGCTGGGCACAGAATAACAGAACAGCTGTCCACTGAAACCCACAGAAATTTCAAACCACCTTTCCATCTCCACAAAAAAAACCAAACCAAACCAAACCAAACCAAACAAAAAACCCCAAAAAACCCCAAAAAAAACCACCAAAACAAAACAAAAAAACCCAACATTGCTGGATATTCTGATACAGCAGTTTTAAGAGAAAATAATGCTGCCTCTTTATAGTTGCAATAATGATGAAAATAATACTCCCAGTTTCTGCCAGAACTAGTAGAAGTTAAGCTTTGACAACTCAGGACAGAAATGTACTTTAATAGGAGTTTCTGCTGCAATAATACGACCTCCTTTGCCCCCAGAATAGATACACATGATCACCATTCATAGTACTGGGCAACAGAAGAAAGGCTGTGACCATCCCAGCAGGTTTGGGGCATAGGAAGTTGCTTCATGAAAACAAGGCACTGAATTCTCAAAAGGTTGCATGTTACTCAAATGATATTTCACCAAATAAGTAGTAGGCTCAAGAAATTCTCCCTTCCATGGAATTAGACTGCTCCAAGTTTGGGGAAAAGAAGTCTTTCAGATTAACCAGCCCAACACTACGAATGTTTCACAACTCTCAAGAGAAGAAAACACAGTTTCTTAGTAAACTCAGATATCACCAATTTATGGCCATTTGTTATATTAGCAGATATCAAGACAAAATTAGGACATTTTTATTAATACAGAGAAGTCATTTAAAGTGCCTTTATTAAACACAATGGTCAAAATTTCATACAAATAGAACATCTACTTGAGATGTGGTTCTGATTTTGAACATTGTCCAGTCAGGAGAGAGAAGCAATCAACCAACCTGACTGACCTAAAGCAATAATCAGACAAGGAATGCTGTATAGATAAATCTGGTGAAGAACACAGGCGGAGTTTGGAGCTGCACACATTTCTTTGGTAACTGAAGCTTTAAAGACTAAAAAGAGAGAAAGAGAATGAAGCAGAAAAAAAGGAAATCACAGTTCACTATCCATCTAGTCACAATTATCAGCATGAGTTTGGCAGGCATCCTAGATGAGATAAATTTCAGATCTGTTTTTAAGGTAACAGTGACTGTTTTGATTTTGTCAGAAATCACCCAAGACTAAAGGTGAGTTTTGAAGAAAACACAGAAGCCCCTAAGGCAAATACTGGTTCACGAATATCAAATTTCTGAAGACAGAACTAGTAAGAGACCTTCTGGTCACAACACCCTTTGGACAGAAAAGGCATCTGTCAGTCCACTGGAAAGTTTAGACGTCCTCCAAACTGTATGGTAGGATTCACATAAAGTAAAAAGCTGAGAGATGGCACAATTTCCTGATAATATGCTTATAAGACAAAATACGCGACAAAATGGAATGCTGAAATTTGCATGCATTTGCTTAATATCTTTGTAGCATCCCTCAGTAACTACATCAATTCCAGATCAATGAAAATACATGTATCACAACACAGTAAATTCACTGAATTACACAAATGTCTAAATATTTTATTATTGATTTTTAAGTATATAATATGAATATGCATATAATATGAAGACACAGAAAGCCACAAATTAGTTTAGCTTGTAATACACTACAGCAACAACAGAAATACAAACTTTGCACATAGATATACATCATTTTATGCATTCTAGCAGATAACATTCCTTTACCATCCACCTAGGGGCTGGAGCAGACATTTTAGTGAAGGCATGACCAAGACAGTGATTAGGCAAAACGTTTCAAGTCATGAAACAGACTAAATCTGTAATACAAAAGGCTTTGCTTAAAATGATCCATTACTTTTTCTCAGACATTTTACCCTGGGACAGAGCTGGAATATCTCAGAAAGTGTATTTGCAAGTCATAGTTTTCAAATTTTTTACATACTTTTTTTTTTTTTAGCCATTAAATATATGTGTGGAAACCACCACTGGACAGTTCTCATACAAGAAAACCTCATGCAACACCCCAGAACTTTCCATCTCTCCCTTTCACAAAATTCTGTCATTTTAGTTCCAACAGGAACTGACAAAATTTGAGATTTTAGTTTTCAGAAGGTATAGTAGAAATTTCCCTGTAATAAATATCTCACAAATACCTGCAAGATGAAAAGTTGTTAATCATTAAAAAAAAAAATTTAAGTAGTGCACAGGCCTATTATTAATTAAATAACAAAGTACATAATTTTTTTTACCCATAGCAGAAATTCCAGACAGACACAGAAACAGAGTCTATCCCTGAAAACCAAAATACACCTAAAATTCTCAATCTTTTAAAAGTCTACTGATAAACTGATAGAGGCACTACCAACTCTAAAAAAAAAAGTACAGTGTCCCCTAAAAATATCATCTCAAGTGAAAGACATGCTCCACAAGTGGCTGCTTCTATATAAGCTCTTTCCATTTTTTCCTACACAAGGACAATGGCATGTTGCAGCATTCCTTGCCTCCACATCCCTTTCCTATTTCACTTAAAAGCCTATCATGCTAAAACAAGTGAGACTATGAAACTTTTAATATGAAAACCACACAAAATATAGGATTTACTTTGGTCCAAAACTGGAAATGTAAAATTAAGCACTTAGTCTAAGAGTGCTATAGCAGTACACTGTCACCCAACAAAGTTGGTGGTGGAATAAAGTGCTTCCCTGGACAAACAGCTTAGAGCCCACATTAAGATAGGATGATTTTCTTTCTACTTCTGAGATAAAAGACAACAAATAGAATGAGCTTATAATTTTGGAAAAAAGGAGGGTGGGGGGTAAATATATATCCATCACTGTTACCATATAATAAGCAAAACAGAGAAGTTATAGTTATATGACCACTAAAAATAGATTTGAACTGTCCTGAAATGAAAGATGTGCAATATTTCTTTTATCCTATAAAAAATAACCAGTAAAGCAGAAAGAGTGCTAAAGAAAATACTGTATTTTGAAAATCTGTTTAAAAGTTACTGGAACTGATGAAATAGTTGCATTATTCTGACAACTATTTTTTTTCAGTGTTAGTTACATAAATAATGGAGTAATTACCTTACAATGCCTTATTATCTAACAATTATTCCAAACCATTTATTTGACACACAGCGATATCTTCTAAACATTATTTCTATATTTATTACAAGTTACACTTCTACTTCCGAAGTAGTGCATCTACAACCACATTAAAAATATACACACACAAAAACAGAATAAAAAAAATCCCTGATGCTCCGAAACCTGAAGGAATCTTTCAACACCATAACTTGTTTCACAATGCCTCCTCTAACAACTAATATCAGGTCTCTCAGAAAAGGAAGCAGACAGTACTCAGCCTCCATCTTTTTCCTTCCTTCTCATTTTTCCAGATTTCTTCCTCCTTTACTTTATCCCTTAATGCCTCCTTGGCATTATCTGATGAAGAAAACTATGTAAAAGCAGTGAGAAATACATTAATTTGCTCTGCAAAGATAAATTATTAAGATAGAGGGGTATACATACCTCAAGGCTCAAAGAAAAACCCCAACAAAAAGCCAAACTGAAACCACCGTTAGTCCTTAAAACTTGCCTTCACCACCTGACACCAAATACCTCTACACACTGATTAACACAAATTTATCATTTGAAAGTATCTTCCCTCTACTGGTATTTATGTAACCCCTCAAAACCATGAAAACTGAATTACTGCACACCAGCCACCTACTTTAAGGCTGCTCACGAGTGGCTGCTATTAATTTTTTTAAAAAAACACTGAAACAGAAACTCTTTTCAAAGAAACATACATATACAGCCTTTGTAGAAAGAGGAAAAACAAGCAGGTGAAACCCTTCAGATTGATGACACTTGCTAATAACCTTTATCAGAAAGTGCTCCATGGTCAAACCGCACTGCTAACACAAATTTAGAATCCAAAATCAGGGCTGAAGAACTAACAAGTTCTTTGTCCTAAAATGTGAAAAAGAAAACTACTACATACACTAGGTTTGAAGTTTTAAGAGTATCAAGTCATCCAGGTGAAAGAATTAACTTTTCACAAAAAGAAACAGGAAACTGCCGAGAGTTCCACACAGCCCCTAAAAAGGGAAAAAAAAAAAAAAAAATCTGTGCAGGTCAAAGCATTCACTATACTGTAGATGAGAAGAGTGCATAACTCATACACCAGAAATTAAAGTATTTTTATTTTCCTGAAGGACTTCTGAAAGACCGTCCCTCCTCCATCTGAGTGCTGCTACTTGCTTCCTCAGGACATTTGCAAGACTTGGACCAGTAACCTCACACAGCCCCCAGGGAAACACAAAGAATACGGGGGTACGTGGTAGTTTAATTACTCCTTATTAGATAACGAAAGCAGGTGAGTGCCACATCGTAAGCACACTGTAGGAAAACATTTCCATGATCTCGTTAAGGCTCAGACATCCAAACAAATCAATTCAGCAACAGCAGCTGCAGTGGGTTACCTGATCCAGCACCCAGCCCACGTGCACACACACATCCGCAGTTACCTGGGCTACCTTATCAACAAGGAACCAGGACTTTGGCCCACAGTAGCATTAACCACTCGGAAATTCAGGACACAGAGATGCTGTCTGATTGTGTTTGCTAATGAAATATCCCATACCATGCCAAAACACAGGTATCTTAATCTCATCACCTCAATTCTGCAACTTCAGTTTTTCCAGGGAGAAGGCAAAGGGAAAGGAAGGATGAATCTGTGAAAAATGTCTCGGGTTTGTATTAACTTACTTTTCAATGCTGCCAATGTCTTTAAACATCTCAGGGGTGCCTCAACAAAAAGGTTCAAGTTTCTTGCTAATGTGTCCTGAAAAGTTCTTAAAAAACTTTATCCCAAGAAAAAATTGCAAGATTTCAAAAATGCTGAGCCTCCATAACAGCCAAGCCGTCTATTATATCCCAGCTTTCTTCTCATCAGTACGATGTGACAGCATGTTGAACTTGCCAAATGAGCAGGAAAACCCACAAACACTAAGCTGTCTTGTAAAAACGAAGACCAACCAAAGAAGGAGGCAAGTAATGGGCTTCTCTCTCATTCCTTCTCTATTCCCATTTCATCAGTCTCTGTACATGCACAGAGCACCTCCTCTCCCCTCCCCTCTGGCTATGCAAGCACTGTCTAGCAGCCTCTGCTAGCATGGAAAACAAGCAACAAGCCATGGACTCCTTCAGATCGTCCACACAACATGCCCACACGGAGAACTCAAGCTTCACAAGAAGTCAAACCACTAGGAGCAAGGAAAAAAACCAGCAGTAAATAAATAAATATGCAATAATTAATTCCCTTTCTGTGTTTTTCAAGAACATGCATATTCTCATGTATGTATGGCATAAACACACATTGCAATTTTTCTACAGAGCACATTAGGCCAGTTTAACAGTTCAGACACTCAATATTATAATTATTTCTTTTTAAAAAATCTTACATATTAATTTTCAAAGAGCCTTGAAAGGAACTGACAGCTAATGGGATAGACAGCACTGTTTCATAACAGCTTGCAAAAAATTCAGTCTATTTTTAGACAGGTGAAAAGAATGTGGTTATTTAAAAAAAAAAAAAACTCCTATAAAATAAAGATGTTTTCATTTATAACTGATCATGCAGCTGATATGTCAAACCAATCTCCAGGTGAAGAGTACCATACATTTAAATCCTCAAAAGAAATCTGTGTGCATATACAATAGCCACATTTTAATCTTTATTGCATGATAACGTATAATGCTGTTTAAAAAAAAAATCTTACTTTTTAATGAATGACATTCAAATGAATCTCAGACAAATGCATCTTTTTCTAATTGTGTGTTATGAACCTTTAAAAGGATCTCTTCATCTAGAACTACCATTAGAACATCCATGAGCATGTTCTGCCCAAAGCCAGACTGATCAGATGTTAGGTGCTGCATAACATTCATTATGATGAATATCTATATTATATACCAAATTCCCACACAGCAATGCCAACAGAAGTCTTTCCAAAACCTGAATTAACACCTGTTTCCTTTACTATTTTCACTCCATCATCCTCCCTGTTACCACCACCATTTTATGAGTCTTGTTTTTAAAAATTTTAGGCATAAGAGTGGGATAAAGGTTAACAAATAAACATTTGCATTTTCTCTCCTCATTCTTAACTTTGAATACATAAATACTAAAATTTCTCTCGAAGCTCCTCTTGTATTTCTCCATTTTGGAAAGGTGACTGAACATCCCATTCCCCCCCCACCATTTTCTGTATCTCTCATTGCTGGTATTTTGTTATAACTACAGCTGGTGAAAGGCAATTCCGTTTGCTTCCACATATCATACATAAATATACTTATAAATCAAATTAAATTGCTCATTTTGGTTTTTCAAACCACCCATGCCACACGGCACTCGTTAATTTTGAAAGATGTCTTTTAGCCTGTTTCCTTAAGATAGCATTCAGTGCCTTATCATGTCTCTCTATGCTGAGCCATTCAATAAAATAAACTTTGGATCATCATTTCAGCCTAACACAGTTTGAGAGCTTAAAATTATTAGTATTTTTTTTGCCAATGTCCAATATTAAAATGGTGAAATAGAACATTCAGAGGGTCTTTTGCTTACAGCCAAAATGTTTGTTGTATAAATAAGGGGGGGGATGGTATTATGCTTTTCTAGACTGAAGCAGTTTCAAAAATAAAAAATGCCCTAAAATGCAATTGCAAGAGAAACAGAAGTGAGCAGGGCTGGTTTACTTAAAATCAACAAAATAATCACCAGGAGGCTATTTCACATCAGAAGACTTAAATGTACATTTGGTACCTTTAAGTATTTCTCTAAAAATGAAACAGCTACTTGAAATAACACTAATCTGACTGACAGATAAAATAATTGCTTTAAAAACACTTCTGAGTCATTTTATCCTTACCTGCAGGCATGAACCATTACTGCATGCAGCGACTGCTCCATTTCCTAGCACAGACTTGAACAGGGATCACATCTATCTTACAGAATGTGACTAATAGGGGGATTTGCGATTCCTGAGCTACTTTCCAAAGGACACTCCCTTTTCCACATAACAGGGCACGAAACGCTTCGCCAAGTTCTATTTGCTCCCCGTGTGAAGGGGCAGGGGCGCGGGGAGCGCGGCGGATCGGCGGGGTCTGCGCGATGCCGCTCGCGTGACAGGCGCGGGGTCTGCACCAGCCAGCCCAGCCCGCCCCGCCGCGATCCGCATGCTGCAGCCCGCCGGGCTCCGGGGCACGGGCTGCCACCCGCGACCCTCGGCAAAAACGCACAAAGCTCGACCAGAAGGACAGGCTGGGTGGGCACGGTGCGAGATCCAGCATGCAGCACGCGGACAATGCCAGCAGCCCCGCGGAGGCAGAGGGAGAAGCCCCGCGTTCATGCGGACGGGGATGCGGCCGTACCTTTCTGGAGAGGACGACTTCTCAGAGTTNCCCGCGGGGGCCGCGCCACCGCTGCCGCCGACGGGAGGGGCGCGGGGGGTGCCTGCCAAGGGGAAAAAGGCCGAAACAAAGGATTCCCGGCAGGGATCGTCTTCCCGGGCACCTTGCTAAGAGGTACTGCACACCCGCGAAAGCCTCCAGATCAAAAGCCCTGAAAAATATGGCTCTTTGAATCATTTTTGTCACAAAAAGCCAGGTATTAAATCACGACTTTCACACACGGGTGAGAAACCAGACGTGGAAAACGCTAGGCACACCTAGATTTTGGGTTTTAGTGGTCTGCCTCTAGTGTCCCTCAAATACACTTTGAAAAGTAATGCTTCAATTTCCTTTTTTTTTTTTTTTTATACCTAATAATGCACCCAGGGGGTGTTTGGGCACTGAAACAGGCTCCACAGGGAAGCAGTCACAGCACCAGCCTGACAGCGTTCAAGAAGCGTCGGGACAATGCTCTTGGGCAAATGGTGTGACTCTTGGGGACAGTGCCGTGCATGGCCATTGGTCTCGATGATCCTGGTGGGCTCCTTCCAAATCAACACATTCTGTGAGGCTGTGATCACCAATCCAGCACTTGTAAGGCCTGGGCTGGTACCTTGTTACCAAAACGCCGGCAGCACACCCCGGCACGAACACCCACAAGATCCTGTTGAAGCAGAACAGAGACTGCTGAAAAGTNCTCAGTCTTCTGCTTGATTTCTGGAAAAATCAGAAAACGTTCACCACCGACACCGCCTGCCCTCGCCTTCCGGAGGTCTCGCTTCCCTGCGCCCTTTTGTCCGCCGGAGGCCCGGGACGCGGCGCTGTGCGAGGCCGCCCAGCCGCGCTCGGAGGGCCGGACCCGCGCACATGACCGCGCACGGCGGGCGGAACCATCGCCGANTGAGAAACCAGACGTGGAAAACGCTAGGCACACCTAGATTTTGGGTTTTAGTGGTCTGCCTCTAGTGTCCCTCAAATACACTTTGAAAAGTAATGCTTCAATTTCCTTTTTTTTTTTTTTTTATACCTAATAATGCACCCAGGGGGTGTTTGGGCACTGAAACAGGCTCCACAGGGAAGCAGTCACAGCACCAGCCTGACAGCGTTCAAGAAGCGTCGGGACAATGCTCTTGGGCAAATGGTGTGACTCTTGGGGACAGTGCCGTGCATGGCCATTGGTCTCGATGATCCTGGTGGGCTCCTTCCAAATCAACACATTCTGTGAGGCTGTGATCACCAATCCAGCACTTGTAAGGCCTGGGCTGGTACCTTGTTACCAAAACGCCGGCAGCACACCCCGGCACGAACACCCACAAGATCCTGTTGAAGCAGAACAGAGACTGCTGAAAAGTGGATTCACCAGCTCTAGAGTCGAGAGATTTGTGACCCAAAAAATACCAAGAGAACAAAGTAAGGGATGTGAGCATCATTTTAAGGTCATATCCTTGCCAGAGGCTGTCAAGCCACCTATTGGAATACTGGTAAGACCTGAACAACACTATGCCCACTTGTTAACAGCCACAGTAAACCTGGACTGTTTGGGATTAACCATTCCACAATGGAAGACCTTCAACCTGACTTTTCTTCCTCTCTTCACATGTATCTCAGGTACAAAGCCACAGAAATTTCTGAAAACAGAAGAGAAGCTGGGTAACTAGGTTGATTAATATCTTTTTCAACCAAACTTACAAAATTATTATTACTACCTGAATGAGTTTATCACTCTCATGCTCTGGTGGAAGGCTTGCAAGCTAGCAAGTGATCATCACCTTTTTAAGCATATGCCACTTGCTCTTCCCAAAACATACTGATCACAGGAACCTCCAAAGAGGTATCTCAGTTCTCACATCCGAAGTAGATGCTTCTCAGATCTTCGAAAACATGTCTGTGAAATGTCAGTATGTTCACAACTGGCTCCACTGCATGACTGCAAGTACCATAAAAAACTTCTTTTACCATTGTCCATCCCAGGCAGCAAGTGGTCCTACAGTCACAGCTACTGAGATAATTCTCTGCACACCCAGACTCACATCCCAATGCAGGGATGACCTAAAGTTCATTTCCCTACCACAGATCCTTGACACCAACTGACTGTAAATATGGTCCTCCACCAAAAAGTCCAACAAATTTTTAATTCCCTCTGAAGATGCTTAAAAACATAAACAGATATTAACAAGGCAGGATTTTATAGCAAAACAAAATGGAACAAAATGATCAAATTATTTATTCCATAACTAAGCCTCCACATGGGCTTTGCAATGGATGTCTAGAGATTATCATACTAAGACTTTATTGCTAACAGTACAAGATGTTAAAAATAAATCCAAGATATAAGATACTTCACCCCAAATATTGAGTCCCTGAATTCTCTATGAGATGCACAGACATTTCTCCATGATAGTATTGTAGCACATAATTTAATTTTACTTTTAGTAACCAAGTGACAACAAAGACTTATTTAATACAGGTGCAAGAAGAATTTAAATAAAATGAGACCTCATAGGAAAAAAAATTCTAGTGTCTTAATGAGCATTCTACTCCACAATTGGATAACACTTTTGTCACAAGGTTTTGGAGTTTTTCTTTCCTCTGTTTCTCTTCTGTCAATTTGAAATATTTTCTTATATGGGATTTACCAATCTTCTGTCTCTACTACCTGACATTTTTGCAAGTGGACCCCTTTTGTTCATTTTTAAAAGCAAATCTGTACCTTTACACATCCATACTGCACCAGCAAACTCAGGCTGATACCATCACTATCACTCCTCACACAAAATTGATTGTGGGAATACTATCACTAAAATAAGACACATCAGTTTTACTCTAAGTGCCTTTAAGCCATAAGAGAATGGCTGAAGAAATAGCAATGTTCTCATTTGTTTATTTTGATTATTTATAAATTACAAATCCAGAATTCTGGGATCATTTACAGAATTTATTAGAATTTAGAAATTGCATCCCAAGTCCAACTCAACAGAAAAAGCCCTTCAAACTGCAGTCATCATAGCACTTCTCTACCAGCCTTGTGTCCAGAAGAATGCAAATTACAGCAGTATTTGTTAAACTCAAAGTAACAGAAAAAAAAAAAAAGAGTAAAAAGGAAAGTTTTACAATTGAACAGCTCTTCCTGGAGGTTTCTTGGTTCAAGACCCTCCAACCTAACACAGAACTAACCCTCTCAGTTTACCTCAAGTACAATGCCACAAAGGCAAGTGCTGGGCTGTTCAGGACCTACACCTCTTACAGATTGAAATAACCACACCTTTAGTGGGTTTCATGAGTGGATTCAGTAACTGCACTGATGAGCACCCAGAGGTACAGTGAACCTCTGCTTAGTGAGTAAGCATTTACATCCTCAGTGAAGAGCTTTGGGCTGTCCTAATTTCTGAAGCCAGAAAAAAAAGACAGCAGTCTACATAGAACCACATCCAGAACTGATCATAACACTGACTGAATAAAAGTTGAAGATGAATGAAAATTAGGGCTTGCACATCTCAAAGCAGCGGTTACTGCAGTAAATTTTTTCAGCTACAAAATAATAATAAATTCAGGTATGGGGTAGTATGGTTGTCACCAACTCCTCAGTCATTTCATGCACTTCATCAGCCCACTCTCAGTAATTCTGCACTGTGTACAGATCAAGTGGCAGACAACTGGCTCTCAGCCAATGCCTGAGAGAAGCAGATACACTAAGTCTCTAAAGCCATACTATTCAAGCTGTGATTGAATGAAAACAAAAACCAGAAAGGCTCTACACTGCCCAAAATGGCTTCCTAATCATCATGATTGGGGTTTTTTTTCAAACCAAAGCAAAGCAGAAACTAACTATAATTTTATTATTTTTTTAGCCTAGATGTTTGCCTCTTCTGATACGTTCAAGTGGAAATTGTGCAATATTCCAGAGAAAAAGGCATCAGATGAAGATAAAGCAGGAAGGTGTTTGCTATGCCAAAAAATAAAAAGACCAGAGGCTTGGAAAAATGGAGAGCAAAGTCCTAGAAAGAGATGCTGACAGTTTCTAAACTCACAGAGGATTTGTTGGAGAGCATCATGCCAAAAGCTTCAAGCAGCCTGAAATTTCCACATCAAATCTAGAACAAACCACCTCAGAAATTATAAGGGAAGAAACTCTGCACACAAGATGAATAAGAGAAATTCCATTATTTCAGCAATGTGAAAGAAGAACAAAAAAATTGATGTGGGAACTAGGGATCTCTGAGGGATATATACATAATCTGGAAAAAAAGAACAGAGGAGCAGAATTAGCCTGGTGTTTTGTTTATTTGTTTTATCAATTTAAAAAAACACACAATAACTCTCCACAGTAAAAGAAAATAAAAAACCTTAGCTGCTGTTTAAGCACAGATGGAAAAGTACGGACAAGGTATGTGGCACTGCACAAACTGTTCCCTGTGACATATGGGTAGATATCAGAGTCACCACCATTTCAAAGTCAACTGACAGAAGTCACTGTTTCCCTAAAAATTTAATCATGTCTACCACAAACAGATTATCTCGATCTACAACATGTTCATCAGTCAAGATTAAAATATCTTACTGACAGTGCATGTATTAAATTTATCCAGGGCAGAGATCCACTGTTGCAGAACTCAACTAATACAGCTTCTTCCTCCTGCCACCGCCGTGCCTTTTGGGAGCAAAGGAAGAGACAAAGCAGCATCTAAATGTAAGTGCCTTCAATTTTTTGCAATGTAAACCCTGCCATACAAGTTTCCATAGACCCTTTTAAAAATAAATATTTTACTGAACAGATGCAAGAAAAATATACTTCATTTTTAATTAATAGGTAGGCTCACCCACACATTTTGGTAGTCTAATCTGATTGTAAACTAGCAGGTTTAGTGCTTTTCTTCCATTTTCTGTGTAGTGTATGTGTTGGGACACAAGCTTGAGGTGCTTTTAGCCTTTCTTCTACAGTATCTTTAAACATGTACTTCCTTATCAATACCCATCCTAGTCTACTCTACACTGAATTTTCCATCCTTACATCACAGCTACAGCTGCTTGGATCTTGCAATTTGCCTATAAACCCTCATCCTGCTGCAAGTTGACTACTTCCAGTGTTACTGTTAAAAGAAACAGTCTTGCTTCCCTAATGAATCTATTAAGACAGATCTGAAACTATTAAACAAATCAAATTAATCAAACTGACATTCTAAGTAATTTTTCACCCTTGAAGTCATGAGGTGCATTAGGAGCTTTGGTATCAGCACTTTGATTTTATGTGGACAGATCAATGTTTTGAGCTTTGGGTAATTGTTGTACAAGTGACATGTTAAACAGCACGAAAAGCAATAAATTTACATTCTTGTGATGAGGCACTGGACCCCACACAAAATCAGGCAGCTTTGCACATAACTTGAGAGGTTCACCGCCTTTTATGTTTTAGATCATACTTTTAAAATAAATAGTTCTAAAAGACTGCTGGAATCATAGGCTGTGTGAATAAAACAGGGGTTTCAAAATGGCACAAACACAGAGCAAGCCTAAATTTGATAAGCATATGAATACTAAATGGGGTAGTATGGAAGCATAGAGTATAACTGCCCTAAAATAAAATCATCTTCCAGATGTTACTAAGTTTTTGAAGTGATGAAAAAAACACAGAAGCTTTATGGATTTCTTTGGGTCTCTCATGCATAACATTCACATTAATATTGATACACAAGCCAGCAACTGCCTCACTGAAGAATAAGTGACAGAAAAACTAGCTGTTTGCAATCTCCTCTTGAGGAGATTACGTTAATATTCTTAGTATTATTCTTCTTCCATATGTTAAGTAATATTTCTGCTCAGAGCATGAGGAAATTACAATAGAACTTTAAGGTTATGCTGTACTTGAAATATCAAAATCACCATTTTAAGAAATTGTTTACTTGCAAATAATAAAGCAAACTCCTTTCCTAAAGACATGTATTAGAAAAAGTCAGTAATATCAAAATTCACTTTAAATTTTAAACATTTTTGTAAAAGTCATGTTTTAGTTACTGCTGTGAATGTAAAGCATGTTTTGAAAAACCACTTCCTTGTCCCACATACAAGTTTAGGGACCAGATAATAGATACAAAGGGAAGCTTTTTCCTATACACTGTACAAGTTCAACTATAGTTGGGTCCTGCTCATGCTCAGCTCGGCAGACAGTATCTAGGAGGTAATACCTAATGATGGGAAAAATTTTATAGAATTTTTTTTTCAAGTCTTTCACTCTCCCTTGCATAAAGGGGAATATGGATTTATTCAGTATCTACAGGTACATTCAATGGACTCAATGTTAATAGTACTGACCCTTTCCAGGTCTTCAAGAAACTATATGTTGTATCTGATCTTCTCCTAGTGATCTCAGCACTACTGCCTTTCACACTTCTGATATACTTAAAACTACTGGAATCATATCCTCAGGTACTTTTAAAGAATATATTCATATAATATCACTGTTGTCCTTCTAAACAGTTTTCCATACGTGAGCTGTGGTTGAAAAATAATACTTTCACAAAATATTCTAGGGAAAACCTGTCTTCCTTCAAAATGGCTGCTAGTCCTAGTTAGTACCCAAGAGTTAAGTCTACCCTAATTCTTTAAGACAGACATCCTTCACATGCAGGTGACACTGCCACTTGCTTAGCACTGTCCTCCTCAACAAGAAATAAGGCCAAAGCTGATCTGGACAACAGTACATACTTTAAATGGTAGTTGTTGCCTTGTTTTTGCAGAAGAAAATGGAAGACCATTTATTGAAAACTTACAGAACAATGATATTTCATTCACGAAAAATAGCAACACCAGTACTATTACTTTACAACTTCATTTCACTGACTCTTCACCATGAGAAGAACTCTGAAAAACATGAGATACAGAAAGGAGTGAAATATGGTAGGAAGGAAGCACACACTGCAGATCACAAGAGTGAAAACAAGCTTGAAAACATCCACCATACAGTCAAGCTTGTTTCTGCTTCTCCAAAAGGGAAAAGAGAACACCAAATGCACAGATGAATTTGCCTTTTGCTTGCTTAAATAGTCTCCAAATATACAAATATACATAATTCACATAAGTTATACCTCCAAAGAATTGTTAACACTGTAATATATTAGTATATTAGTATATATATTAGTAATTTTGAAGGAAGTTTGTAGATAAATTTGAGGAAGCATTAGATATTTAAGAAGAAAATCATTACTGTATGCTACAATTATTCAATAAATGGCCCATTATGAACATAGGGAAGCAGAATTACCTATGTTTAACTAGCTAAACGTAACTATTAATTTGAATTTCTTTTACTCATCCACAGAATTTAACTAAGCCTTGTTTACATAATCTGGCATTTAATCTATTGCCAGGCTAATATTCCTTAATAAAGTGCTTACTGAAACACAAAGGTGATAGTAAGAGGAATTCTTCATTCTCAAAGTTCTGCTGGGTCTGGCAGCATTTGCTGTACCAGATGTATGCCCAGCACCACGTTACGTTGCTTTTCCCTCCCTCCTCACATCTCAGGCCAATAAACAACTCTGACCAAAGTTTATTTGAAAATCTCTGGTTTTCAGATTTTCAGAAAAGCCATTCTGCAAAGAAAAAAAATCTACATTTTGCATAACTACCTGTCAGATTAAATACCAGTAAGCACACCAAAGAAAGCACTGTTAACTCCAAATATACTTGTGCTTGTTATTTCCTAATTACTGATGTACTGAACTTTATTATTTGTAAGTATTTAAGGTCTATGAGAATGGTTTTGTTTGAAGGGGACAGGGAAACAGATGAGAACATTTCCTGGAGCTGCCAGAAAACACAAAGCTTATTCCTAGAAGTGTATTCATTTTAGGGAAAAGAAATAAACAACCCAACCCAAAATATTCTAAGTATGTTAAAACATATACCCTGTCCTTCATAAATCAGCTGCCAATGGCTTCCTATTACTAGGCAAAACCCCATTATTTCCATATGGACACAAGGTAGCTAGAGACTGAGTGAATTAAGAACTTATTACTCTGTTAGATAAAACACAGTAAGTCATTTGCTGTATTTTCCAGGCCTTGTCTAGAGGCAAGTGGTTTGCCAAGTGTACACGGCAATTTTCTGCTAAAGCTGAAAATATTCAACTTCCAGCAAAATAATGAATGTTAAACACCCTCAAACTACGTAGCTTCTATTATCCTTACTACCTTAACTCAATGGATGGAGTGAATGATTTCCAATTTCTAATCCAAAATATTTCTAATTTATTCCTTTTATAGTCTAGTGTACAATTATTACTGTGTTAGGATCCTTCTGATAATAGCATTTTCTTTTGGGTCTATAATTTGCCTAAATGTCTTAATTTTCAACAACTATTATTTTTCCATCATTTGTTATTGTGTGCTTTTATTTTTTTTTCAAAATTCAAGAAGAAAAATAAATTGCTCTAATGTAGCAGAATGACAATTCCAGTTTTAAAGAAAAAAACAGGTTTCTATTCATCCAAACTGAGTCAAGCATATGTTACCTCATAAAGACTAAAGCAGTGACTCATAAAATCTTGCACACACTGATTCCTCCCTCTCCTAGGAGATGAAGCTACATGATTTACCCAAAAGGATTAAATGAGGTCGCAGTTATTGAATGCATGTTATAACCTTAAACTTCAGGCTAGAATTTCTTCTTACTCTTATTTTTCAGAATCATTCGCTGTTCTAAAAAGACTTAGATTTTCACTTTTCCTTACAAAAATTACAGATAGAAATCCTTATAGTAGAAATATTTTTAAATTGAGATATTTAGACAGCATATTCGCCATATGCTTTTCAATAAGTTTTTATATTATGATTATTATTATCACAATGTCTACACACAACTGTTATTTTTCCAAATATTCTTGCAAGGTTTTTGACATTTCTTATCCAGCAGATCATCAGGCTCTTATACTCCCTGGATTTTCAGATGCAAAGGTGTTCTCAGCCCTGTTCCTCTAGGACATGAGAAGGACTTGTTTCACCTTTTCCTGGGCTCATAAGAGTACAGGCAGTTCTCAGGAAAAGCTCCATCAAAAAAGCACATCATCCCAAGCATAAAGCAAGCCAAAAATCTTTCCACTTTAGCAGTGACTTGTGCCCCACTGGGACATGGGCCCATATGGTGATCAGCTTACCCAAAGTCTTGAGGAACATTGGACAGGTTACAGAGTTGTCTCTGTCAAACTTCATATAAAATCTTCCATATTGTTTATAACAGAGACAACGGGCAGAATAGGGAAACAAAGTGTTTTTACATGAAGGAATAAGAGCAAGAGAAGCATCCTCAGCAGCCACTGAAAGTGCCAGACCCAAGATACTGCTGGCAGCTGTATCATGCCACACTCATCAAATAACATCATATACTCCTGGCTTTACCTCTAGTTCCTACATGTATATGGTACAACTCCTGTGTAAATAAGTCTGACCATGTCCACTCAGCAGTACAGGCTCTGGAACCAGTCACCATTGAATGAAATAGGATGGATTTGTCTCACAGCAACCTTCCCAATATTAAATAAACCTCAAAATTCTGTATCTGAGCAGCCAGCCATCTTTCAAGTATGCTCTTTGCAGCTTGTTTCTTGCTGAAAAGACAACTGAAGGGCCAATGCAAGCTCTGAAATCCTGCTCAAGCCTGTCAGACCAACATCAATTACTGCAAGGAAAAGGCTTTGGACCTGTGGCACCTGCACACACCTTTGCTATCTCTGAGGTAAAGCACATAACTGGCAGAAGTGTGAAATGTGAAAGCACCAGCACTCTCCAGTCACTGAAAATGCACATGTGCTGACTGCAGCCATCCCTGGCTCTCGCACATGGATGTGCCTTCCTGCTGCCATCACCCCCACCAACAGCAAAAAAACCCGAGACACTGCACAGAGGGAAATCGCTGTCTACTGTAACACACACCCCCAGGAACCACAATAAAGCTGTCATGATCACACGTGAGAACAAACAGTATTCTCTGTTAATACAGCATCATTTTATTACCTTAAGTTTTTTAGTTAAATAAATTGATCTACCTATTCTTAAATTACACCTTGATCAAGTTTAATCTTTTGGAAACAGTATCATCAGTAAAGCTGTAACACAAAAAAATTAAATTTCAGAATTGTTACTGGAGATAAAATTGTAACGATGACAAATTTTAAATACGCATGCAGTGCCCACGAAAGGAGGAACCATCTAATTATATTTCAAGTGTTTTTCTCACATATACCATTTTCACTCTTTAATTGCCAGTGCTCTGGGTTTACATAGCAACATGAAAATACTGTGGATTTTTCTACTGGGCTTCTCCCAGTGTAATGGACATAGCAGTAACACAGGAAAATATTTCTTTAAACTGATACAAATGTTAAAAAACCCAACACTGATAACTTGGAACTCAGCCAGCTTACACTTCCCATTTTGTAAGGAATGGAAATACCTTTAATTCTTCAGATGCCTTTGTGAAGCCTGAATGTAATTACCACATAAAACATACATGTACTGAATACCTATAATTGGAAATAGTGAAAAGGGGATATGTTCACAAAAATGGAAAGAGAAAATATGAGGTATTTCCAGGTAAGGGAATGCTATGAAAGCCTTGTAGTCCTGAAGGACTTCTATTAGGAATATCCT
This sequence comes from Pycnonotus jocosus, assembly GCA_013400435.1. Taxonomy (NCBI): domain Eukaryota; kingdom Metazoa; phylum Chordata; class Aves; order Passeriformes; family Pycnonotidae; genus Pycnonotus; species Pycnonotus jocosus. Next base: position 117,089 of record VWYP01016327.1, read on the forward strand.
TAATTGCATACATATACAACATGCATGCAAATACATGTCAAAATATCCCCTTGCTTTGTTTTTGCTCTGTTCTTTGAAGAAATAGGATGATTAAAAAAAATTATACATATGCAATAACAATAAATGACTGAAAAGGAATCTGGAGAAATATTTATACATTTTTGCTGCAAGATATGAAAAAAAGGAAGAAGAAATTTTTTAAAATTCTAAGATCAATAGAAAATTCTGGCTACTAAGGACAAAATTTTTTAATAAGAAAGAACAGAGTTGAAAGCGACCCCAATAAGGGAGGTGTTTACATAAAGCAGAGGCTTGTCTAGACTGATGAGATCTGATCCTGCAATTGGTAAAGCTATTTAGATCTATGCTGCTTGCCTTTTCCTTCTGTTTTTCATTAATATCTCATCTACATTGTATCATAATGAGCCATTGCTGATGTAAAATTACAAGTGTTCTTGGCTGGCCTGTAAACCTACCTCTTAAACATTAAGACTTTCAAGGTTATTTTTTTTTAGCTCTACTTTTTTTCTTTTCACACCCTCTCCTCTTCTCCATCTGACTTCCCCATCACTTATTCAGCGATCATATGAGAAACCTGCTATTGTCTTGCCTAAAAGCTGGCTACAAATAGTTTCTTCTGTAGTGAAGACACAGCGATGTAGGTGGCGAGAAATCACCCTCCACTCTGCAAGTATGTGCTGATGTCATGGCTCTCTGGTACCTCCCATCTTCTCCTGGATTGCGTGATGCAGATTTTATTGAGCCACGCTGCTGGAGGTGCAGGACATCACCCAGCCTGTCACCCAGCCTCCTCCTCCCCTGCACCCCCCTGCTCCCCTCCTTGTCCCAGCGCTGGTGGCTGCAGTGACTGACCCAGCATATGGCACTGCTGCCATGTGCCCAAACCCAACTGATGGCATCTTCAAACCAGGAACTCAGGGCTTCTGCACATGCTGTCTAACCCTGCACACGAGGCAGAGACTTCACTGATAGCAAAACAGGTTTTCAACAACACAGTCCAAAGTTTGGCAGTTGTTAGAGCAACATTTAAACAACATACAATGCTGAACAGGCTGCCAACAGTGTCAGTTACCTCTTTCATAAAAATAAAACCCTACTAAAAGAACTAAAAGAACTAAAAGAACTAAAAGAAACTGTTCTAGAAACTGACCAATGTAGATAATCACAAACACATCAAAAGGAAAAAGAACGTTGGAAGACAGATTGGCAAGTAACACTCTTACCTAATTTAGGTTTTGCTGAGGACTCAGAGCAAGGGTGCATCCTTAGAGCATTTCCCTTTATATATACACAGGCAAACAAATTGAAAACCTTGTTGAATAAAATAAAAATCCTGATGAAAGAGCATGGAAAGTTGTACTATCTGAATTCTCTTCCAGTTTCACTATCCTATTCACCATTCCCTGAAGTATCTAAGTTTACAGTCACAGAAGATGCATGGTTGAAAATCAGATTATTCAAGTTTCAACAGGATTGGCAAGTCTAGTCCAGACAAACCTCACCGATGATCATCCTGGCTCCCATACAAGGAAGGAAGCATGCTTCAAAGATTATATATTTTAAAATGCCACTACTACTTCACCCTACCTTTGGGAAACATGGAATGTGACTGACTACATTTACATAATCTTTATTTGCTCCTGGTATTTAACACCCATTATGAGAAACTATGAAGAGGCATCATAATAAGAGACCATCTAACAAATTGATTCTAAACAATGTGATTTTCCTAAGTTATGAGAATCACCAATGTAGCTTCAAATGTTAATTAGTAACTACATGAAGGAAAAGAAAAAGAGTAAAGAGACTGTTGGGAAACACACAGAGTAAAATAAAATAGGCAGAAATTTTTGAAGGCAGAGAAAAATGAAGCAATAGAAAAATACAGCAAAATTTCTAGAAGTAAGAGAAGTAACATTGACAGAGAAAAGGTATGTTGCCAAGGCAAAAATAGACAGCTGAAGACAAGTAGACAAAGAAGGATGAGAAAGCTCAGGAGAGTGTAGGAAGAAAACCAAACTAAAAGAGATGAGGACTAAAACTTGCAAGGGAAAACACTAAATGCAGCAAATATGTTCTAGTGAGTGGATATGAGGTTATTAAGGAGCAGGACAACAAGAGCATTTTGAATATTTTAAGGAAGACTGATGTATACTTCTCTATGCAGTGTCTACAGGATAAGCCAGAATATGCCCTGGAAAATAACACTTGCTATCCACCCAAAAGGACATGACAGTAAGGACATTACTACTCTCCCCCCACGCCTGCACTGCTGCTTCTACTCAAGCAACTAAACAATGACAAGAGCAGCAGAGGAAAGAGCAGATCTGCAAGCTGCACCCATCGCCTTACATTTAAAACCATGTTTTAGAGATTTCTATATACTGGAAAATATGGTATCTTGAGTACAATTTAACCTGACTTTGAGAGTGCAAAACGTATTTAGAGAACCTGCAGCATCTATTTTTTTACATTGGAAATTCAGCTTTTGCTCGTTGCGAATAAGGCAGTACAATAACATCATGGAAACAAGAAGTAAAACAAACATTTAAAAATTTGGTCTTCTTCAGAGTTTTGATTAGTTATTCTTCATGCTTATTATATAAAAGACTAGGAAAAAGAGCTTGCTTCTTTATCTTTTAAATATGCAACACCCCCAAATTGCTATGTTAAAGTTGGAAAAACTTCCAATCAAAATGAGTCAGCAAACATTCTTCCAACAAGAACAAAAAAAGGGCAAGACTTAACGTTGCCCTGGTTTATTTTTGCATAGAAATATCATTAGGAAAATTGATTGAAAGTTATAAAATATTCAGACTTTATCCCTCTAGGATAATTATTACAATTATTTCATTCCTCTGTTAATATGCTTGAGAAAGCACGTAAGAGAACTAGATAAAGAAAAGGCCACATCCAGAAGAAGTGTAAATTAAATTATTTTATGTTATGCTTGTCTACGTTCAAAGCTCCTCTTAAAAATCTGGCTGGAACAGTTGTAAAAGCTACTAAATGCAGCATTTGTAGGTGTATAACTCCCTATCAAGATCACTGAGGATATTAGCATTATTTTTAAGAGGGAAAAAATGGCCTTCCTAAATTCTACTTGTTCCACTGACTGAACAGCCACAATGATAATTCTCAACCACTACCTTTTAGACAGATTAAATGAATTCTGCCTATTAGTGTCTTCATCTGAGTTACCAAGCTCCTTTTACCATAGGCAGGGAAACTGCCTATGTTGAGAGTTCAACTCATTACTTGGTTAATCTAATCCCAAACAGGCTGAATCCCCCCAGGTGCCAGCATCTCCCCACCAACAATAAACAAGTCTGTGTAGCCAGATAGAATGTGGATGCCTACACTGAAGATAGCCATGTGAGATCAAGTGAATCCCACTTTTACTGTACAGATTCAGGTAGTTGTAGCAATTCATATAATCTTCACCCATTTAGTTACCAACTTCTGTTGTCATTTAACATGGGATTAAATATCACTTAACATCACCTGTCTTTGTGTACTAATGACACCAACTCTCTTTCTGTAAGGTATATAAAGGGAAAGAAGGCTATGGCTTGGATGTTTTTTTCAGTTTGTTGAATAGTAGAGTCCCTCAGCTGTTCAATTTTTTCAATTGCTGTTATTCACTGCAATCCACACATGATAAAGATTAGAACAGGTACTAATATAACTTCAGTAGCACATGCATCCCCTTACACAGACACAAGTCATCAATCACATTAACATTTCATCTTCATTGAAAAAGGAAATAACATGGATATGACAAAGTTTGAAAACAGGAAACACACAACTAACCAGGAAGAGTATCAGTGGAGAAAAAGTGGAGTGCTTATAGAAGTTCAAAGGAAATTTTAAGAAGAGTGCATAGGCATGTTGGCTGTGAAAAGTAATTTTTAAAAAGTAGACAGGGAAAAACAAATTTCTTTTGTATTTCCTTCTTATCATCTCTCTTATATTTATGCACAGTAACGAAAGGGCTACTTTTATTTTTTTTAAGTACTATGGCAAGATAGTCAAGGAAGTACACAACAGCACAGGAAAATTTAAATACTGATGGAAATGTACACAGGCTGATAAAGTTAAATGGGATAAATCTAAGCAGATATATTTGTGGATTAAGAGACACATTCAGGACTGTAAGAACATTTTCAGACCTATAATGCCCCTAATCTCTATTCATATGAAAGTCCTGGTTACCAAGCCAAATTTTTAAAACCTGTGATGGGTAAAGGCCATTGTAGAATCATTATTTTTATTTACTATCCTAGAAAATTTAAAATTTCAAGGGTGATAAATATATTGCTACTGTTGGCAGCATAATACAATTATCAATGTAGCCATTGTGTTGTCTCCAGAGCTCCAGAAGAGATATGGCCCCAGTCTGTCTTCTGCAGCCAGGGCCAGGCTCTGAAAAACTCTGGATACTGCCACAGTAACCCTTATGGATGGACCCTTTTCAACTCAGTTGTGCATTTCTTTTTTGAACATTGAAGCTAATACCACACTAGCTGTTCACATAGGAGCATGTGAATTCCTGACAGAAGATAAGGTTTTAGACACACAGCAGATACAAGGAACAGAATCCTTATCAGAAAGACTGAAGCATCTTGTAACAGGGCAAATTTTAGCAAATATCAGTTGAAAAGTGGCTGAATAGAACAGTTAAACAACAGAAGACTTAATCCTGTATTCATTCAATGAAGTAAGGTTTTAATAAATCCTCTAACAGGCAGCAGAATGATAGAATAAAATTGAATCTTCCACAGTCCAAGTAACAGGCAAAAGAGAAATAGGTCAGTCAACAAAGATGTCACCTTTTTCTGTGTAGCAAAATCTATCCCAGAATGCTGACATGTAGTGGTTTTTGTTCTGATTTACAATAAATGTTTATATTAAAATAAATAATGCAACATTTTAAAATATAAATATACAGTTAGAATTCAAACCAAGAGTAAGTGAAAATATTACCTAAATTGTAGTTAGCTTTTATTATTAAACCACGTCACAAGGTATAAATTATTTTATTCTGCCAATTAACCTGCAGTGTCAGACCACTGAAATATCTTTAAAGAAGCTCATGAGAGGCTGTCTAGTGATGGCACAGGTTGGCTTATGCATACTGCCATGCATACAGATTGGCACCACAGCAGCTTAAATTACCTCTCCATTACACTCCTGATGATAGTATGCACATACTGAGTGTCCAAGCAAGAATAATTGCATGAGATAATCAAGAGTTTAAAAAACAAACACACACAAAATACAACCATACCCTAACTACTGTCTGTGCATTTCTGGCATGGCACCCACAAAAACTAGTCAACTGGAGGATAACTGGATGAGTTTCCCTCTACATTTTTTCCCTTTTCTGTTTTTTGGTTGGTTGTTTTTGTTGGTTTTTTTTAACTTCTCCTCTGAGATGGGGACACCAGTGTTTTGCAAAACAGCCTGAAAGAGCAGAGGGGTCACACAGGTGTGGGATTTTTAGTCATTGAAAGTCATTCAAATCACTACAAAATACCAGAAATGCCTAACTTGACCATTTGGCCCTACTTGGAGGGCTGGTGTATGTGTAACTGGAAGAGAGCCCATTTTTGCCTCCTCCCTCTTGCCCTTAGACAGCCACAGCAATCAAATATTCAAGACTGCTGCTAATTTCACAAATTTTGCTTAAGTCTTGGAAAGTTAAAAGCCAAGATTTGTCTCACTTTGCCAGTCAAGGTTTTGGCAGTGCTAAAATGGGCACAAGTATGAGAATGAAATGTAACCACGCTTAAGGGGGTTACTAGCAGAGATAAAATCCTGTGTATCATTAGCTGCTAACACATACCAAAAGCAAACCTGAGATCTGCACGTATTTACTCACATGTGGTGTCATTAATCACAATCCCAATTTAAGCCCTCTGGCAGACTTTTACTCATCTTTCCTTACTTCATTGAGAGTATATGGTCTTGAATCCTGTTAAGGATTCCTTTTTGTTTGCCTTGTCCTTAAGATTATTTTTGTATACCAAACAGATTATCTATATATTTTAAGATGTGTGTTAACCTATTAAGATCTGCCCAGAGAGAATGTTTAAACTACTAGTCTCCTTTATATTGTTCAAATAGCTTCATTACATGGTGGCATTGTGACTGGCTCAAAAAGCAGTAACTTTCTACTAAATATGAAAAGAATAAGTAAATTGTTATGTATGAATGAGGAAAACAAGCACAGTGAATAGCTGTGTTTTCCATTTTTAAACACAAAGCTATGTATCCCACAGCTATCTGAAAATATTGCTCCTGATTAAGTAATCACTTAAGTTCACTCACTTAGCCCACCTGACCCTGTTGGTCAGTCCAGAGTTTTCCATGTTTGAAGAGCTCACAGCAGGTTTCACCATGTTTCCAATGCTGAGACAAAAACCATTTCAGTCTTGCTATATCCACAGAGCTAGACTGGCCCTCTAGAAGAGGAGGACATGTTCATCACTGACCTGAGTTCTGCCCTGTACGACTCATTCTGACAAAGTACAATGAAAACATTCATTAGTGTGGCAGAGAGGAAAAGGGATTGAAATCAATATTTTATTACAGTCTGTGTTTAAATCCCTCTAGTAATCCCTCTTCTTTTGCAGTTTTGCTTTACTGTTCAAAAAAAAAATCATTAGTCATCTTTTTCCTGCAGCATTCCTCAGGGCAGACTGATTATAATACTGCTTTCTCTCTCTTTGTAAGCAAAACGCTGTAGAGGACACTTGGCATTGATGATGCTCTTGAAGCACTGCTTTCCTCTCATCTCAGAGACAGCTGCACTGCACGCAGTTCCTCAAAAAACCACAATCATGACCAATAAGTACCAGCATACATTTGTGATTTATTTACACAGCACTGTAACGTAAGTTCATTCAAAATTCAAAATGCACATTTTTCCAGTGACTGCGGAGAGTGTCAACTGTCAGGGACATCCCAGACATGTTTCCATTTTGAGGACTATTGTACTGCCTTCCAATTAAAATCACTTTTTCTTTGCATGTCAGTAAGTACTTCCTGTACCTTCACAATGAAATGCTAGGATAAGTATGCTCCAAATACATATCTACCTTATGGTATTAAAGCCTTTTTAAGATACATGTTCATGCTATGTCCTTATTTCTATCTCCTTCAGCATTAAAGCCATGGAGCATTTGTGACAGACTTCAAAGCCTACTAAGACTCCACCTTTTCATATTCTAGCTCCAACACTGCCATCAGATGCAATTCACAGCAAACACTGAGGATCCCCTTTACACCAGCCAAAACATCTTACATAATAATGAAGTATTCTTACAGAGAGTTTACAGTACATTACCCTCAGTTAGGGTTAGAATATACTGTTCCATATAAAAACATAGAGACAAGACTGCTTTCCTGCATGGAGATCTTATTGGCTAAGAATACAAGGAGTATACCATTGGGGAAGAGAAGGCAAGCATGGTGAGATAAAAGCATTTATAAGTGCACCTACACAAGGAACATTTATCATTAGAGTAATGCAACTGGCAACCAAATCCATCATCTCCTCAACTCCTTATGGCTATGATGGCAGAAATGGCTAAGGAGGTTGAAAAAGATGAGTGCAGCAGCTACAAAAGTTGGTGATGAAGGGTATTTATAGGAACACCATGGGAAGAAGAATGGAGCATTTACAGGAGATAAGGAATGAGTGGGCAAGGTTACAATGCTGACAGATATGAAGAGATAGATGATGCAATCAGATTTGCACATGAGGGAGGAACACAGTGGGCAAGTGCAGATAATAGGGAAAAAATAATCTGGCTCAGTTTAGAGCAAATGTTGATGAAGAAACTTTGAAAGGATACTTCAGTCAAACTAAGAAATAGAATTCATTGTGTATGCTTCTTGGAAGGACTCAAAGGGATGATCCTGCAGTGATCAAGTTGGTAGATAATGTATACACATTTCCTTTCTTGCATCAATTCTTCTACCCTCTTGAAAAGCTGCCTTTTAGCATACAAATATATTTTACTGCTCCCAGCCTCAATTAAGATGCTCTTCTACATTTTTTATCTTAAGTCACAGCACAGTATCATGCATTCCAGGGGTTGGGGGGGGTTGGGGGGTTTTCTGAATTCTTTTAAGAGCTTTCATGATTCCATACTAACTTCACATGGAATGAACCAGCAGTCTAACAGAACTTCATCTGCAATATGGTATCTTTAGCACCACAGTGTTCTTTAACATATGGAATTAATGTTATGCAAAATTTGAAGAAGAAGGGATTGGTAATAATCTTGCTGCAATGCCTCTGAGAGCAGGAATAGGAAAATACTATGAATTAAATGACTCTGTCTTCTAGAACCATGTACTTCAAAGTATCTTTTTATTGGTTTTATGACTTCGCTAGATGACAAAACTATATTGATTTCTTAAATAAATATGCATTTCTTTAAATCTCTACTGAATTCTGTATTCACTTAACTATATGCCTGAATGGTAGGATATCTCAGTATAGTTTAACCTTTAAAACAACAGTGCATACAGTTAACACTATGGATATCTGCTCTTTGCCTCTAAGTATGCAGCAATATGGAGAAACTGCTACCATTCATTTATGTTCTAATGCTTTTCTTGAATCACACACATCTGAATTATGAAGTGGGCAACTGCACAGTGTCACTGAGTGCTGGTAGTTATCAACAATGTCACATGACCAGGCAACATTTCCTTTCTGCAGCTGAACCCAAAACACAAAAGATGCTGAATTACTCAACTAGGTCCCCAAAAGATGATGAGAGGTCTCTTTCCCAGATTCTTCAATAACTCCAGAGATCAAAGTAGTCTTCATCCACTCCAACCTTCACTCTGAATCTATCTTAGAGGGTGCTAAGCACCATTTGAAAGACAAATTTGGTATGCAGAATTTCTAACTGTATGCGGCTTGCCCAATCATGCAGGAGAAAGGTTAAACATTATCTAAGAAAAAGCCCAAAAAATCAAAGGTCATACACCTAATGAGTTTCTAGAAAGAAATACCAGCTAATAAATGAAGCTCAAAACCTTTTTTGTCTATTGATTGCTTCTGGAGCAGAAAGTTCTAAGTCAAATTATGTTAATTCAATGTAATGATCTCATAGCATTGTCACTGTCAAAAGCACTACCTGTTCACTGAGAAGAGCCCCCAAAGACTTTTAACTTGTAATAAATAGCTGTAGGAAATAAAGTTTCTAAAGGTTAATTACTTGTTTCAATGATAGGTTACATAGTTGTTTGTAAAATGTTCTGTAAATGTTTCATAAGTTATGTAAATTAATCAGTTCCTAGTTCATTGATTATGTAAATCCCCCTTACCTTCAAATACTACCCTGCTGCTCCCTTCACACCCATGATGGCAGACGATTACATCTCTTCCTATGCAAACATGAGACTCCCATAAGGCCTAGGGTCTAGCGGAAGTTAAATTAACAGACAAAAACCCCTAAAAGCCCTAGCACTAATAAAGATCTAAACAACACCTTTGGATGGGGAAAACAGTAAAGAACATCAGACCATCAGCCACAGCTTCTCATCTCGTCGCCGTGACCTGAACAGCACTCGATCAGCATGACACCCCCAGACTTTCACCAAGCCAGTTTCTTCCCAGGGATTCTCATGAGGACGGAAGCCCCAGCTCTGCTGTGCAGCAACCCTGAACCCCTCCTCCTCTGCGTCGTCCATCGGGAGCAGCAGTGTGTGTGACCTCTCAGGCTGCCACCTAGAGCTGACCTTCGATAAAGGCATTGAAAAGGAGGAGGTCTCCTTTGGGTTGGCCTGTTCTTATCAATAGCCATCAACACATGGATGAGTGCATAATTATCAGGGCAAGCCAGTTCAAGGTCCTTGCTTTTCTACCAAGACAATCAATTAAAATAGGTTCCATGAGAGCAGATCTAGAAGTGGGAAAAATAGCAGAGAATGAAATGACTCAAACCACTGAGTCCTCAGTGCAGCTCTCAGAAGTATCAAAGTCTTATGGACATCTGCAACATTTATGTCAAAAAGTTTATGTAGACTGTAATGGCTTTATGCTTGCATGTAGTCTGCATACAACTCCCAATCTCAGAAGGTCCCACCTCTTCAATGAGGTCAGAGCTTTTAATCTATATCCTATTAAAAATAAAGATAGTAAGTAAAAAGGCAGAAACAACTTCTGAAACCTAGTGGGGCAGGGTTTCACAGGATAATGCTTTAATATTTGCAGATCATCAATCAAAACAGAATGCCACACTTAAGAGAATTCATTTTCAAAGAGTACTTCCTGTAATTACCTAAAAATAGATTGACTATTGTATATTTAATCATTACAGTAAAATAATACAGTAATGTAGAAGAAATGTCATTCTCTTTGAATTAAATATCACAAGCAATCCCCAGATTTGTGCTTGAGGTATTTTTTCCTGTGGGAAGGGCACATCTCAAAATTCAGAACTGCTGATACTGGTGAGGGAGTTCAAGAGTTACCCTGACTGAGAAATGTCCAACAGGGCTTCAAGAGCCCTCAGGCCGTAATTTCTTTCAAGAAGGCAGCAAATGAAAGAATATAAAACCTACTAAGAGGGCAATTTTAGAGAATGCGAAATATATTTCTCTGTTGGAGAGCTGGCATATGGTGAGCTATCACAATGTTCAGTATTATTTACAGAAAACAATTACAGAGCTTACCATTATCTGTAAGATAAGTTACTACATCAGGTTTAGACTTCTACAAAATAAAATACAGGTATAGGAAAAAAATGAAAAAAATTACATCATTCTCAATGTTAGAACAAAAAACATAAATACAATATGATATTTAATGTGTCTCTGCAACCTTGTGCATTGTGCTCTAGCATGACCCTGCTTGGCAGCTTCTGTACACGTGCCCCTTCCTTATACCAGTGGCCTGTGTTCTGAAAGCTGACATCAATGCTACCAGGGAAATCCTTCAGATGAAAGCTTTGAAGTAATGAGGTTCAAACCAATTGTTTTCCTTTGCAAGGCAGACTAAAAATCAAATACTGCTCCAAATTTAAACACCTTGAGAACATTTACAGGAATTTCTCTTTTCCCTTTACTTACGGGCTATTATTAGTTATTTTCTTACCAAAGCACTGGAAAAGCTTGCTTTCACCTATGATGTATTAGGGCTTCAGATTTATAACTATACAGTTCAAGCAAAAATATTGCTATATAGAAGAACTAACATCTTCAGTCATCTTTAACATAAGTATCAAGAGTAGGCAAAATGAGCAAATAATTTCTAAAACACATATAGTAAAAGATAAAAGCTTTTCAATCCACATGAGTCTGACAAACAATTCCACTTTGGAAATTCTGTAGTACACAGATCTATCACTTGAAGGCACAAAAAATAAGTAACATTTGTTCTGTTTAAAACATCACAAGTGTTAAACCCATCCTCTTATTTTTGATCTGCTTTAGATCTGACAAATAATTCCTGCTTTGATGGGGAATCTGACTGTACAAATATTCTGAATGCGTAAGACAGTATTTAACTTTCATTTGGTAATTTAATAACTGTAAATGAGATGCACATAAACAAAGAATTTGTTTGGAGAGCTCCATCAGCTGATGTCTGAGATGGGAATGAAAGGTCCCCTTTGTCTACCTAAAAGATGTTTTTCCAAGTGACCTCTGGCATGTCACTTAAATTGAAAGGAGGAGCCTGAAGCTTTCATGAATCTGAGGTTATATTCCTAAGAGGCCTGTGCTAAAGACTCTGAATTTACCTAGCCTAAGTTATTAAAAAAAACCACCAGTTTGTTAAGTTTGGAATATCAAATGTTCTACAAGTAACATCAAAAATGAACATGTACAGACCAAAACAAAATTAAAATTAGGTCTCATGCAAAACAAAATTGTCTGGCATACTGACGTCTTTCAAGTAATCATTCAAGAGCACTTGATTCGAATACATGCATTGCTGCAAGTAGCTAAAAATCAGTACAAGACTGAGATTATGAATCTAATCATATTCATCTCCTTATATGGATTTATTAAATTACCAAAGGTCTTGATTTCAGTTCATAAGCAGCAGCAGCACAATCAAATAATGAAGCAAATTCAGACTGGCTCATGCTGGAATAATCCACATTGACTTAGCACTTTAATTACTCATGTTTCAGCCTGCTATAAGCTACTGTAAGGTTTTCTTTACAAGTCAGGGGTTTTTTTTTCTCCCATCAGTGTCTAAATAAGTAGCTAAGTATTCCTAGTTGCTTTGGGGTTTTATTTCCATAGAAGTCTCTACAAATATGAATAAATGCCCTAACGCCTGTCTTAAAAACTTCATTCCCCAAATCTGACCCAGAAAAACGTAATATGCCAATTTCTATGATTAATTCTTTTTAAATAATTCCCAAGCAGCTGCCTTAGTGATCTAATTTATTTAAAGTAAAATTAGCTTTCTCTCCCTGTTCTTCTGGTATTAAAATTAAGCTGTGTCCCATTGCAGTTTTTGGTATTTTAACTTGATATAGGTAAGACTAACTAGCACTTCGCTCTTCTCACACAACTGAATACAAAGCCTTTTAACCACTTCTGCCCACTCCATACTTTTCACCTCAGCAAGTGCAAAATGCCACATCTAAGGCAGTTACATTACCCTAATGGTATTCAAAAAACTAAGTTACACAATATTAGCTTCACTCGCACCAGCCATTTCTTTACACAGTTAAATTATACCACCCAAGCTAAAGAACAGCATAAAATTCATAACTATGGCTCTCTGAAATTGTAACACAGGTGCACCATAACATACATATTGCAGTCCTGAAACACCACATCTTCAAAGCCATATCCAAACTCCTGGTCACTGCAGATATGCAGATAGATCTGTAGTCTAAAGCCAAAAACAAAGCAGTATACGAATACCTAATTCTTGCTTAAAGTTCCAGCCTTAAAACCACAGTGATGAGATTTCCATAAGATTTGCTTTCTACAGCCATTCCACCATGGCCTGGCAGTGAGTCACAAATGCAGTCACAAGTCACAAATCCCTGTTAGACACAAGTTCCAGGTTTGCAGAACACAAAAGCCATTTTCCAAAGCAGCACACTACAGCATAAGAATAATCTTCACAGCAGCACAGCTCCCTCTCCAGCACAGGGTAAATCCACAGCAGGACATGGAATAACAAGGTTATCCAGGAGTGTTTTTTCTTAATGACAATTCTGATTAGTATTTATGTTGATTTTAGGAAAAATCGAACCAACTACACAACCTAAATAAGACAGAACTACCCTTTTCACCTTCCTTCCCACAGTAATTTTCACACTTAGTAATATTTATTAAGATATATTTGGATTATATTTTTAATTGTTAAAATATTGAGATTTTGGGTATGTTAACTAAATAAATTCAAAAGGGTAGGTAGAAATACTTGCAAAAATAACTAATCACAAGAATACTGTCATAAGTTACATAATTAACAGAACCTGATTGCTCACGATTTTAACTTTTTTCCCCATCACACTCTTACTCCAGTTACTGCAAGCTTCTCCAACACCCTTCAAATACACCTCCCTGACATAGGACAGCAAAACTCTGACACCTGCCCAAAACAGAGGTGTTAATTCAGCACTGCCTGCCCAGCAGGCAATTCGAGTGCATTTTCATGGTTTGTCTTTGAGACTCAGATCTCCTCATTTGGTTTTAACACTAGTCTAAAAAAAGTTGCTGTTTGCAAAGCTTGTTAGGTCCCTCGAAGATTTTGAAACTCTCAACTTCTCTGGAATACTACTTGTACTTAGAAGTTACAAAAACAGGTATTCTAGTATTCACTATTATTTTCAGCCTAGGACTGATTTATATGCACATAATAGCCCCTCAACATGCTAACATGGAGATTAGTTACATTAGCTGATGCAGTTTAAAGCAAATTAAAATAGTATTTTAAAGCTACCACAGCATGAAGAAGTGCGACCCCTTTTACTTCACATATTATTTTAGACAAAAGCATAAGCCAGTGCCCTCTTGGCTCTTAAATCCACCAAAGCAAAATGTTATTACTGCACTGAAGAATAAAAAGAAAAGTTTTGTTCAAAGAAAACCTCATTGTAGAAGAGGACAGCACTCACAGAAAATCTGAACAGGACAATAGGTGGGACCTTTCACCTATCTCAGAGTAGCACGTTTCCTGAGTTGCTCATTCTTCAACTGAAAAAAATCAGGCTGTGTAGTGTATCATGGTACAGTTACAAGGACAGTTGCATTTTTATTGTATAGTCCCCATGCTCCTAGTAACAAACTACAAAATATCTAATTCTGTGACACATTCCAAATAGTACATTTCTGACTGATTTTATCAATCATGCAATACAAACAAAAGTAGGAAAGAGGTGAATCCAAGCACACAGCTGACTGATGGCCAGTATTCTGCTTGCTACCACTGAACTGCCAAACCTTTGTGGGAGGATTAAGATAAAAAATTAGAAATAAAAATAAAAATGCACTAAAGGGTACTCAAAGAGGCAGTCTTTTTTTTTTCCTTTGGTTGTGGAACTGACTTCTCTTTACTATTTGCATTTGTGTTTATGCTCAAATTGTTCATAAGCACACAGACAACCAGCTGGTTAGGCAGCTAAAATTTCAATTGTACATCATGTAAACATGACTTATAAAGAGCTGTGTAAATGATATGTCAAACTTCATATGTGACAGAACAGTCACCTTTTATTGCAGAAATGAAGTAAGAGTCAACATGTACCTTGTAAACAGATAATTACTTGGACACAAATGGAAACAAAGCTTAATATAATTGGAACACAATAGATTCTGCAGCATGTAAGTTTGCTATCTTTCAAGACAAGATCTTGGGCCTAGGCTACTTGGATCATATGCCTGAGACAACACAAACCTACAGGAGAAAACAATACAATAGAAACACTATTTTAGCCTGTATTCAGGATTTAACTAAATGAGCCCTTGTAGCCAAACTTCATTGCATTTGCTATTCTTTTACGAAGTAAAAAAACAAGTAAGGAAAATAATTCTACTACACACAAACATTTTTATACTGCAGCTATCAAAAACAAATCCCTACTTTGCTGAATACATTCCTCAAAAGCATGCAGTACTGAATAGGAATGAAAATCCACACAGGGAGCAGACAGATTCAGATAATTTTGGAGCAAAGACCACTGCCATCCTCCAAAACTTCTCAGACCACCACTAAAACTCATTGTCAACTTTGTATTTATTGTAGTTCTGCAAAGTCACAGCAAATAATTTTTCCCTGCCTGTCATGTCACAATTAAGAAGCCACTGGAACACAGATGAACCAGAAACACTTTTTATTTCAGGGTCTACATACACACACATACTGGTAGCAGCTCTTGAGCACAAATCATAAAGTACAGGAAGAAGCACTTTACACACTTCTGGTGATTTTAAAGAAACAACAGATCAATTAGCTTGGGTGCTGAGTGTTCAACCTGTGCTGCTTTCAAGGATCCCCTCCTTCCCAGGAGCCAAATCTCCCTCACTGCAGAAGCAGCCTGCAGTCCCTGCTCCCCAGGGCTGTATTGCTGCTAGACACAAAACCAGGTACTGCTTGGCTGGATCACTGGGAAACATAAACCAAGGGCACATCTTCAGAATTTAAGCTGTCTTCAAGAAGCAGAAGAGAAAATAACAAAACTGTTATTTGCATAGGGAAAAAAAAATTAAAAGCATGTGCAATCTACAAACTTTAAACTCGAAAGCACTGCAAAAGAGAAGTTAAAATTGCCTTAAATGAAAGGAATTAAAGCTAGCATTTGCAGCATGTGAGGCAGACAGACATCCCACAAAGCATCCCACTTTCTTGATGTGTCTTAGACAAAAGCACAGGGCTGTCTACAGAGCACCAGTCCTGATAGGATAGTTGCTGAGGTAGGTAGTTCCAGCAGTCCATCTGTTGACTTTTGCTATGGTTTTGGGTTTTTTAACTTATTCAAGGATTTTTATTTCCAAAGGGAAAAAAGCTCTCCCAGACATAAATGTGATCAGGGACTTGTTTAGTGATTAACCCAGCTGAAATCAGTAAAAGATGACCCAGCTTTTACAAGAACAAAGGCATTCAGTACTCACTCTTAATAGGATTCCTCAGTAGAAAAAAAAAATAAATTAAGTACAACTCAAGTATCAGAAAAAAAAATCACAACAAGGAAAGCCTGATGGCACTGAAGTACAAGGAATGTTCAGGTTGTGTCATGGCTGTCCCTGTCCCCATAGAACCAGGAGCTGCCTGAAGAGGCAAGGGAGCAACAGCAAGGTAGAAAATCACAGAAAAGTATTAGAAAACTGCTAAAGGAGAGCCATTTGAAAAGACTCAGTTTTGGTAAACCTGTGGTAACACAGACACCAGACCATCACAGAAAGCAAAGCACTCAGAACTAGAAGGCCAGGAGGGCATGGACACATTGTGCATAGTGCCACACCTGGAAGAAAAACTGTTAAGCAGCAATGCCATAACATTATTTTTGGATACAATACACTCTGAGAAAAAGGACAGCTAAGAGAATTATAAGTGTTCCTTTATAGTAGAAGAAATGCCACCAGGATTCAAAATTGACACAATCACAGAAAATACACTCTAATGTGTAACACAGGCAAGTTTCTGCCTTGCATTAACACAGACCACCTCAGACATAACCAGGATACTTCACCTACAGTAGAAACATGTAATAATTAATACCAGTAAGAGGAAAAACAGCAAGAAAGTCAGCATTGGACTCTGGATCAGAGTCTAAAAACCTTTAACAGCATTTGCCAACTCATTTTGCCTGCTAAGTGAATTTTAGCACTTACATTCCCTGGTCAGTTATCATAGATAAAATATAAATGTGGCTCTACTCATCCCTATACCTAAGACAGCCCATAACCATGAAGCACTTTCTACACAGCCTCTAACAGTGTAGTACATAAATTATAAATTATTAAACTTAATAAAACCTTAATAGCAGCAGACTCTACAGGCATAGGTCTGACCACAATATAAAGTTTTGGAAATACTTTCCTTTTATCCCAATAGTGTTTAAGTGTCTACTGTAATACAGTAAGATTAAACTACCTGCTCTTACAGAGGCAGTGCATGCAGAGAACCACGTTAGAGCGACAATACCACCATGTACAATGTCATAACTTACCTTAAAAAGAAAATGGAAAAGAAACTGAAGTTAAACCTGCAAAAAAACTTAAACAAGCAAACGAAAAAACCCAAAAAGTCCAATCCTTAAGGGCACGATCCTTCGTTGCCTAGACCTCATATACTAGACATAGCAACTTATAAGAACACTACCACTGACTTCAGGAAGCACCACTCACAATCTCTCTAACAAGCAGTCCAGTCTGCTCTATGACAGAGTTTACTGGGCACAAAGACCATCAAATCAAGAATTTTCAACAGTACTTGAAAAGCAGCACTTGAAGGGAATGCTTGTGCTGTCTCAACCACACCAGAAATAGATCAGGAGAAATTGCATGACATAAGGACTGAGAAGCATAGTCACTGCAAAACCTCAATATGCAGCAGACAAACAGAACAAAGGCAAAATATAAATCACTCCAAGATAAATTAGTTCCTCTAGCCACTGCCCAATAAAATGATTATTAGTCCTAACAAAATAAAGACTAAATATTAAAGCAATAGACAGCACTGGCTCCTCAGAAATACCGAAAGGCCACAGCAGGGTTACTGACAGAACAAGACATTGGGAAACAAACCCCAAAAAGTTAAAAGCACCCAGAAAGAAAGCCTAACAAGAGCACAGAATACTACACAGATGTTTCGAAAATGCATGTGGAGTGGTACAGGCAGGATGGAGCTCCAGTAAAACCACACTGAAGCAGAAATGCCACCGTTATCACATGGCAGCAATTTTATTATATGTATTCCTAAAGTAATAACCCAACCAACAGCTTGAACAGTTCCTTGAGCAGGAACAATAAATATGTTGAAAAAAGATATACATATCTAAATAAAAGGATGAGACACCTCTGATAAGACAAGCCCTGTGATATGGGATATGGTTTCTGTATGTGCTTAGCTGTGCAAGTCGCTTCAATCTTCTCTCTCACATACAAACCCAGCCCGTGTGCCATACAGTGGCACCCACATCCAATAAAATATAATCTGTACATCCATTAATAAGTGTCTACTCGAAACAGACAATTAAATATTTCATTATTTTACCCACAGCCGTAAGTAAATCCATATTGATTTTAAATTGAGTAGTTTTAAATGTTTCATGTTCACACCAGTAAGGATTTGTTTCTCAAGTAACACTGATATAACCCAGCTGATTCTAACTGGTAGGTTAAAACAAGTTTCATCAAGAAGTAGTATGATAATAGTTCACCTTTGCAAATGTCTAACAAATACTGCAAAAATACAAAACAGGGAAAACCACATTTCCTCTCTGTTCAAGCAAATACAGCTGTCCTCAGTCACCAGTCACCCACATCAAGTGCTTTGGCAGAACACTTCCTCTCTACATCAAGAAAATCTTGCATGAAACAAGTCGTAATGTTTTCACTTTAATCAAACCTACTCCTTAGTGCCCCATTTTAAATGACAACTTGAATTGCATGTATTGGAAATTTTTTAATTGATATTGCCACCTAGCGGCTTGTTTCAACAATATTAAATAATCATAAAAGCCAGCAGGAGAACATCAACATCTACAATAATTTAAAAAAACCCTTTCAGATATGGTTTTTCACCAGTATAGAAAAATATAATTCTGCTTTCCACCCAAAACAGAAGAAATCCCTAAGGATTACATATAGAACTAAGCCCAAGGTAGTACATATTCCTCAAATTAAAATTATTTCTATGGCTAAAATAAAACAGCATCATAAAATAATTTGGTTTATGTTATGTAATAATGCAATATTGAAAAATTCTCCAATAATTCCAGAGGAGAAGCACCACTACAAAAATCTATGTATAAAACTTACTTTTTTTACTTTCTTGAATACAAAATATAGAAGAGGAACATATCTCCCATCTCTCTGGTCTTCAGCTTAATGTAGGTCTGCTACAATATGTTTCATGTCAAGATGATCTGAATACCCTAAATACGAAAATAAAATGGAGAACAAGTCCTAATATAAGAGAAAACAACTTTCAAAACAATTCTGCTGGCAAGTGCATCTTAGTTATAAGAGAAAAAAAAAAAAAAACCTAGACAAGAAGTTCTTAGTATTTATGCAGCTTTTCCATTGCTATTTCATAACAAAATTGTTTAGGTGGGAAAAGACCATTAAGTTCATCAACTGGAACCATTAACTTAGCATCACCATGTTTGCCACTAAACCATGTCCCTAAGTGCCACATACACATCCCCTTTGAACATGGCATCAGTTCCTTTGGCAATCTGACCACCCTTTCAGTGAAGAAATGTCTCCTAATACCCAATCTAAGCCTCCCCTGGTGCAACTTGAGGCCATTTCCTCTGGTGCCATCGCCTGTTCCCTTGGACAAGAGGCCAACCCCCACCTGGCTACACCCTCCCCCCAGGCAGCTGCAGAGAGTGATAAGGTCACAGACCTGAGCCTCCTTTTCTCCCGGCTGAACACCCCCAGCTCCCTGAGCTGCTCCTCATCAGACTTGTGCTCCAGACCCTCCACCAGCTCCACTGCTCCTCTCTGGACTCTCTCCAGCAGCTCAGTGCCCTTCGTGTAGTGAGGGGCCCAAAACTGAACACAGGGTTAGAGGTGTGGCCTCACCAGTGCTGAGTACATGGGGACAATCCCTGCCCTGCTATTTATATAGGCCAGGATGCCATTGCCCTTCTTGGCCACCTGGGCACACACAGGCTCACTGTGATCCAAACCAATATACACATAAAATAGAGTCCTGCAGTTACAGAAAACCCTTCTCTTCATTCAGACTACACCCATCTTCAGTACCTTGTGGAAGCATTGGTGTTTATTATGTAGCATTAGTAAAAACTGATTGACAAGACAGTCATTTTCATACTTTCTGCTTCTATGTCCCTATTTCTAATGGAAAATAAAATACTTTCCTTTTACCTTGCTGCTTCAAAAACCTAGGTAATTTTTGTGTGTCTGTCCAAGTTTTTACAGTATGAGGTTCAACAAGACCAGTGCCAGGTGCTACAGTTTGGTCACAACAACCCCAGGCAGCGCTACAGGCTTGGGGCAGTGGCTGGAAAGCAGCCCAGTGGAAAAGGACCTGGGGGTGCTGGTGGACAGTGGCTGAACATAAACCAGTGCATGCTCAGGTGGCCAAGAAGGCCAATGGTATTATTATAGCACAGCCCACAAATATATATATTTACATACACGTAGAGAGACTGGTTGTTACTCCACATTTTTAAATACATTTTATACAAAAATGATACTGATGTCATAATCTGGAAAGAAAAAAAAATCCTTAATGTTGAGAGGATACATAGACCAGGTCTTTTGCTTATAACATCATCCTCTAAAATACTCAAAAGATCTCTCCATTATTTCCTGCCATGTTTCTGATCTACTTTAGAACACTAAGTATTTCTATAATGAAGATAATACCTTGAAAATGCATCCAAGCCCTTTCAACTCCACTTAGCGAAAATGTTTATTCAATGTTCAGTCAATTCAATACCACACAGCTCTGTCCTCTTATATCTCAAAGCCCTTAGATTTTCTTTCATGGCTGCAGGTACAAAAGTTCTCTTACAAGAAGAAATAACAGCTTTCTAATGAGGTGCTGAATAACTACATGTTAAATGCAAATAAAACCAAAAGCTACTCTGCAAACCACCAATATTTAAAGACAGTACTTCAACAAAATCCAACCTTCACAGGTCCAAAGCTCATTTGCAAATGAGAATTTTACCACTATCCAGATTTTCCCACTAGCTACTACAGCAGTTCCCAGCAAGGAAATAATTTAAGATAATAATAAAATAGTTTAAGACTATACAGACTTTGTGTAAAAACAAAGCAGGTTGTATTGGAATGTTAAAGCTAATCCTCTTAACAAATGCACATGAAGAACCCCTTCCTTTGACAAAATTTCTGCTTGTACTTTCTGCAAATACGTTCTCAGATGTGTTGATTTAAGTACTATCTTTTGAATTCCTACAACATCCATCTTCCTGGAAAAAGGCCCAGAATGCCACTTCATTCAGCCATCACCAGATCAACACTAAATTTATGCCTTATGACTTCCTAACTGCCTTTTGCCAGCTCTGAAATCACCTGAGCAGCACCAGGTTCAGAACAGCAGTTTTATGTATTCAGCACATTTGCATCCAGGCTACCTGAAGAGAGAACTGTGATCACTGCTCACCACGGACCATGCCAAGCAAGACCATGGAGCCAATAAAAATGCTGCTGCCATTGTCTGTAATGGGCCACAGGTTTTGTGTTAAGGTGAGACTTGGGATTTTAAACGTTCTTCTGTCTGAAGATTTGGCCTGCCTGGAGATTTGGCACTGAACAGCAACCACCCACTACCAAAGGACTATTACCTACTTTGTTTCAGCTACTGCTTCACCTTGTACAGTTGTGCAGAGTAGCACCCACTGATACACATATATCAGGAATGAATATAGCAACAATAATTATTCTGTGTAAAAAACTATTTAAGATGCTGGAATAAAATGTAGTATAAAGGGTTCAAGATATGGATCCACTGCAGAGGACTAGAATGTGACAGGATGATAAAGAGACTTGGGGCTACAAACACCTCACCAGTGGCCAGAACTGCAACCTGGGAGCTGGGCAAAACCACTCACAGAAGTAACAAAGAACAAGCATCAAACTGATGTAAAATACACCATTATACAGTAAATCTGGATGGCTTGACATAGACTGTAAGATGGATTTACAAGGCAGTGCAGAACCAACCTGTAGAATCGCATAACTATTCAAATGGATTTCAGAATAAGGAGTAAAAAGCTACCAACATCAAGCCCAGAGACCTCCCAGCAGGGCAGGAGGCTGATGACTGGCACTATCCCTCCCTACTCCCAGATGAAACCATCCCTCCCAGATGGGTAGGCAGAGCACTGGAGAAAGAGCAGGTACTACAAAGTTTGAGTATGTATCACTTTGTAAGCAACTGGAAACAAACACTGATATCACTGTAACTCAGCTATCAATAATTATTTGGTTGGACCTATAAGACTTTCTAGCAATCTCTCTCAAACCTGCGTGCAACAAAGCAGTGAGGAAAGACTCCAAGATTTGGAACGGCAGATATAGATGGATCCATTAGTAGCTATTTAAGCTGTAGAAAAATATATGTCCAAGCTGCATTAACAGAATATCTCAGCAGCTGGTGGGTGCGGATCATGCTGCAAACATGGGAGACAAGCAGTGAAGAACTTCAGGCTGAGAAAGCACACAGCTGGAATAATCATTAGATTCCCTCCTTCCTAGCCTCTATAAAGAAAAGAGTAAGTTCCAAATTAATTTATCATCCTGTAAGTGAGACAATGTGTAACTCAGAGGGGAAATAGCAAGCCATTTTATTTATACATACAAACAAACAGACAGACATGCTCTCTTCACCTCACTTGGTCCCCATTTCCAATTTTCACAGACTTATGAGAGCATTTTGGGTGTTGCTCACATTAACTGGAGCGCATGCACATTTTTTCCCCATCAGTGAAACCCTACATTGTACATCAGTCTTTCCATCTTCTGCTGAAATAGTAGTTCCCTTACTCTGCACATATATGCACTAAGGCAGTGTCACTATACATTCACTGACTCTTCATTCTGATAGTCTAGGTATATTCTACTTACTGGCAGCAAATACGGCCTTTACTGCTTTCCATTGCTGCTGATAAAAGCCAAAACTAAATTTTATCCTGTGAAATGGCGTGAATATGCATTTAGTTCTTGATTAGGTTTTATTTCCATGTGATCTATAATAATTCAGTTTGAAGGAAACCATATCATCTTAAAAACAGGGCAGCTTGCTCCTTTTTATTTCACTTGTTTATAATCGCCATACATTGATGAGAACACCACAAGAAGCAAACCCAAGAAGAAAGGTGACAATACGAGGCAAAGAAGTGAGAGGAGACCAATTTTTCTGCTTTGTGGTTTTCAGCCTCTCCTGGAACACTAAGAGAATACACGCTTCATCCCTGCTATGAGACTAAAGGGACTTTATCTACTGAGTTTAAATGACATTTTAAAGACTTCCAAATTAAGTTTCTTATGTAAAGGCAATATTTTATGTACATCCACATATATAACTATTACTTATTACCTATACCAATGCAAATCAACCATGAAATATTAAGTATAACATATTTGCTCAAAAATAAAATATTGGCAGAATTGACACAAACTGTGGAGAAAAAATCAATTAAGGATACAAGCACTGAAAAGCAATAAAATCTTTTGCCTAACTCTGCAGTATTATTTTAAAGCAGCTCCTTTATTACCAATGTAAATTTCACGGCATCAACATTGAAATATCACTAGAGAACAAAATCTGAGAAACAGTTTGAAAAGTAAACTCTGAGAATTAAGAGTCTTCTTGCTGGATATTGCTGCTTTGCAATGCCAGTATCTGGTGCACCACAGTTCAAAGTTTAACATAGTAATTTAAACTATGCACAGTTTCAATTCAACTTAATACCTAGGGCTGTGAACTGTAATTAGGAAGAAGCTGGCACATAGTCAGTTCCATTGCCCTTGCATATGAATATCACTGTCTTAAAAACATTCTGAATAAACCAACAGGACAAGCATGTTCTCTGCGCTTTGCCCATCAGGTCCTGATGCTAAGAAACAACTCACAGAGGTCCCATGAGGCCTGGTTTGCTTTTTTAAGTTTTTGCCAACTTTCGTATTGTTTTTATTATTTTTGCCGTAACTAAACACATATTATACAGATTTAAGAGAGACACTGTCAAAATATAGATAATGCCACTTTCTGATTTAAAATTTCAGTCAAATGCTTCTACTTAAATGCATGTCCTCCATGAAAGTTCCCACTTACTGAAGAAATCAAAGTGATTTTTAGCAATCTATGCATCTCACAAATAAACTGAAAAGATAGTTATTTGCTGACACTTAACTTTCTGGTATTGAAACCATCATAAAATGTCCTTCTTTCACAGTTTCATAGTTTTATTTTTAAAGTGGCTTTACTAGTTGACATACTTATCTAAAATGTTGATTACTTTAAAGTGCAAAAAGAGCATAACAATGCAAATATTTGTTTGATTCAGATTGCAACACAATTAGAAGAGTGAACTATTCCTTTTTACATGTATAGCCCCCAAGTTGTGTTCCTTTCTCATCACTTGCAAAGGCAGAATATCAGACAAATCCATTTTAAAAGGCCCAGAATTTTTACTATAAAATGAATTCTGCTCACCAGACACTGACACATACAGTGATCTCTCACACTGATGTATAGAAAAAACTATAATGAAAACAGCAAAACTTTCAAAATAAATCTATGGTATTGCTTCAATATATGTATTCGGCTGTAGTTTATTTTAATGTTCCTTTTAGTTGCAGCTATTAAAAATTCTCTGTGTTCACTGGCATGGCAAAGCGCAAGCCAAGGATTTAAGACAAGCAGCTCCTGCAGAGAAGGTACAAGTGGAAGAGAAGGGAGTCTGATCTACTTAAACTTTATCTCAAGTTTTCATAATGCTACAATTAGGACAGGAGATGGCACCCTGTGAGACACAAGCTACTGAGAGTCATTCTGGAAACAAAATTAGATCAAAATGATAATTTTAAATCAGTAACATCTTTATTCTCATTACACAAAACTGATTCTCTGGCTTCAGAAATAAACATTAGCGAATACAAGTACACTACTTTTCAATTATAAGAACAGGATAAATAATTTCCTGCACCATGTTTCTTATACAATATGTAAAAAATTTGTCAAACTTTGTTGAACCATTTTTAGATAAACTAACCAATTCTCAATAACACTTGTGTTAGACAAATGAAGAAAAATAGGTATTGTCTATTGGAATAAATAGTTTTAACCTTGCTTTTAAATGCTGGATTCACTAAACAACTTGGATTAGCAGTGAGAATGCAACACTTAAAAGTAACTGATCCATACTAAGCACCAAAGCAGTTATGTAACAGGTATCTGGTGATCTAAAATATAGCAGTAGCATAGTTCTTTATTGCTTTATCTCACATTTTAAGTCCACTTGAGATTCACACATTGTGTTTTCACATTCAGCTTCTCCAAGAGCCTTGACTGGCTGGTGTGCCCAAATTATTGTTGTCTGCCCACAACAGCATTGCTGAGTTCATCACAAAGCTCCCAATTCCTGATTAAAGAGTGTCTCTATGAAATGCACAGTGTGGAAGCAACTACGAAAATCACTGTGTGTCATCTTCTCAACATTGTTGACACAATCCAACTTACAAGTTACTATATAGGAAACATTGCTGGGAAGCAAAAAAAAAAAATTTTTTTAAAAAAATTAAAATCCTTAATAGGTAGAATGCTTTTACACAATGCTCTAAGAGTATTTGAGTGCAACTTGATTAGATGTCTAGGGACCAGCATCACAGACTTGGACACCAACATGTGCTCAGAGATCATCTTACTAATACACAAAACAGGTCACCCCAAGCAATAGACTACCTTAAAAAAAAAAGGTAGAATGCTTTTTCAGATACTATTATCCATGAAGATGATTTTTTTTTCTTTTGAGCCAGAACTCATAATAGTATCATGAAGCTCCTGTTTATATCCAGGTTTCCCTGACACTTTACAATATTCACCTGGGAACAGATCCTAGCAAAAGGGATCTGTCATACTGTGGCTTCTGACACCAGGAAAGTGAACTTGAAAGAAAGCTTAAGCCTTCTTAAGCCTCTGATCTCCTCAGGGCTCCCTCTTTCATAAAAATGCTGAATTGTGACCGCTGCACTAAAAAGAAAAATCATTTAATGACCCATACAGCCTCATTCTAACCAAATCCCCACGTGTGTTTTGTAACTCAGAGTTACCTGGCAGCAGCATGCTGATAGCTGTGTATTAGTGAAACTCGATAGCAAGGCTTCCCTTTTAATCTCTCGCCTTCCATCTGCATCAGTCAGTTGCTCTTGATTATTCTGCAGAAAGGTTGTGAAGTTACCAGCCATCCCTTACACACCAACGTCTAGCACGGCCTATAATCTTATGATTGACACTTGCACATGGCAGGTTGAAATAAGAAGCTTGAGATTCCTCAGGCATCTTAACTCTTACAGGTGAGTAAACTACTGAGCTATCACATAAGCATGAGAACCGAAACTTGAAAATAAAGTTACTTGTCCATAGCAACTGAGGAACTAATCTGAACGCTTAGATTCACAACTTGAAAGCAATCCCAGGCTCATTTTGGCATCAGACTCAGACCTGCAGATGGCATCAAAGCCTACAGGAAAGCAGCATTTCAAGCATGCCCATTCCTTCAATATTTTTCATTCCCTGGAAAGCCTCCTCACCCTACCATCATAACCTTCCTGTTCTCAGGCATGAAAGCTCTTCTCAAACACAGCTCTCCTGATTCACTGTACACTCGGATTTAGGAGCTAACTCCAGTTTCATGGCTCCTTCTCCTGAGCCAGATACACAAGTGGCACACGTTAGACCACCCTGTTTGGGCACACAGATCCTGTCAGCCTTCTGAATACCATCAGATGCTGAAAGTGATCCACAGAGGTGGCCTTGAAAATCTAAGGACTGCCACACTACTTTAGGTCAAACACATACCTAGGCCAGTATTATACCACTGGGTGCCAGAAACATATGCTTAGAGATGAGTATACAAGTGGATCACTCTGCATTAGGACAAATTTGCTTGACAGATCTTCAGCAAACAGAGGCTTGGAAAATCACACTGCACTGACAACAGCATTCTTAAAAACTACTGATTGTTCTGGTTACCAGTCTTATCCTTCTTAAACCCACCTGTAACTTGGACTCTACAATATATTGCAAAGCCACATTCTGTCTCTTGTACTGTAGAAAAAGAAGTTGGGCTGGATTTTTTTTTTCACTGAAGTCATTCTTTGAATACCATTGTTTTGTAATGAATAGAGGCCAGTTATTTCTTCTCCCCTTTCTATAGCTGTAATGATTTGTAGGTATATCAAAATGCTCCTTAATCACCTTACATATCTGAAATGTACTAGTCATAAATTAAGCTGCCCAATATCCTCAATCACCTTTACTACCTCCTTCTTTGAAAAGTCTTTAATTCTACATAATCTTTTCTGAAACAATACAGTGTGAATTATGTAATGACCATAAGCATAAACCACAATTCATAAAGAAGCAAAATTTATTTTAAAACATTAGCTTTTAAATTGCCATTAATTAAAATTGCCATTAAAAAAAAGAAGTTGGCTTTATTTATTACATTTTTAGTCAAGTACCTTACTTAGCTAAAGTCTCAGCTGCACTTAACTGGCATTCTTTTAATTACTTTTTACTTGGATTTTAATGATTTTTGAAAAACATCTACATCCCAGTTTGTGATGAAGGAATAACATCACATACAGGTGACCACCAACAGGAGCATAACAAGCAGCAGACAAACACAGAAATTACTGGGCTGAAACATGAGACCAGAAAAAGCAGAGCAATGCAAAGGAAAGAAATACGTCCCAAGAGAGCTTTCTTCAGAAACATGAATAGGAAACCAATACAATTTTAATACTGTTTAAAAAGTAGCAAACAACTGATTTTAACACAGAAAGTTAAGGTACATATACTGTAGCTAGATTGCTCTGACCTTTATCACTGCAACAAGAACAGCAGAGATATAAATTTTTTTCCTCAGGGATAGGAAAATATAATTGACCTCTAACGATGGAATACTCCCATTTTAGAAAACTGCAAACTAAGCATTGATAATAGCTCAAGGCAACTGAAGCCCTTGATTCTTTTAAATCTCCTACATTCAAATTATCGACTTTTAATTGACTAACTTCTGTTGAGGAAAAACAGTGAGGGAACAATACTGTCAAGAAGCATTATTTCACCAGGGTCTATTCAGTAGTTTGCCTTTAACCAAAAAGCTTAAGATAAGACTCCTTTAGCATTAACACTCAAAGAGACTTCCTTAGCAGAACATTACTTTATTATGGAGGACATCGATATAAAAGTCAAAAGTCTGCCAGCTGCTTTGCTGGACAAAACCAGAATATGTGTTACTGAGACATACACACTATTTCAATCATAGGATTCCCTCCCCAGTGTATAGCCTAAAATAAAAACAGTACACGTGAAATGCAGAAAAAGCTAATACCTTTACAGAGGTTCACTTTGAAATTTAGACCACCTTTTCCGCCAAAAACCATGTTCAGAATACCTTCTTCTAAATACAAAAAGTTCTTCTATGGTTATCTTAGGCTCTGATGCAGATTGCTGCAATTCTGTTCTGTAACATGTGCTTTATTATATTAGGCTTATTTTTCCAGCCACTTCTCCACGTACCTTCTGCACATTATCAGAGATCCATCCAAACACAATAGTTTCCAAAAGCAGAGTTCATCCTAAAAGGCGTATTACTGGGGTAGACAGTGGACACAAGAAGTCTGCTGTCGAAGCTCTGCCAACTTCAAATAGAACCATCCCTCTTACACTTACCATATGCTGTAACTGTTAACAGACTAAAAGTGAAAAACGACAAAACAAGGATAAGTGCTGCAGAGAAGGGGAAAAAAAAAAAAGTCTTGCTAGCAAAACCAGGAAGCAAGGGTTATCACTTCAAATATATGAAGGATGAGACAAACAGTAATTTAAAGATACAAATACTGGTAACTGTAATGACAGGTAATGAGACAATTTTTTGTTTCTTCAAATATTAATATTTTTAATTTTCTTTTTAAACAACTTAGTAAAACAGTGCCCATTCCAGAAGTCCCCACAGGCAATTAGAACAGAATAAGTTATTGATTATTAAAGCACAGGCTAGATTGCAAAGATAAGAGTCTGGTAGACTCACAACAAAAGCAATTACTACTAAAACTGAAGAGATCAATTATGAATACAACTGCTATATAGTTACATTTTCAATTTTATCAGTCTTATCCCTTTCTTCTGTAGAGAACTGAGCTCACCTAATTCGCTTTCATTAGATATTGGCATAACTATGGGTTCTATCCTTCTGAATCTTTCCTAATCCTCCTCTTTAAAAGCTTTTAAAAATTTAATATTAGCTTCTCTGACATTTTTCAGTAAATCACCCCAAGGAAAAAAAAAAAAAAACCACCCAACAACTTCAGAAACATTACACTTGAGGGGCAGATACACTCTGCAGATTGTGTGAGTTTATGGTCACACTCATACAGAAAGGCCAAGAGCTACATCTGCAGCCTTTGGTCAGCGCCCAGAACACATTCATTCAGTACTCACGGGAACAGGAACTACCTAATAGATGCTGCTTCTAGGAAAAAAAAACTTACTGAAAGAGGCTGAAAAACACTGTGGTAGAGAAACACAAACAAAAGTAGTGCATGACTTTTACACGTTTAAGATTCCATAATAATGTAATATATCCTAAACCTTGACAGCTGTATAACACTTGTGGGTTCAACAAGTCAAGACATCTGGAAGCGCAGAAAATAGTATGGAAATCTGGCACTTCCCATGTTAGCCAACACGGACGTACTGCACCACTGCAAAGTAGTATCACATGGGCTCTATCGCCTGTTCTAAAGTACTGCTTAAAAATAAAACCAAAATCGATCTTGGTACCTGGATTTACACATTTGTATCAAAATACGCAGCACGCATAATCTTCTCTCCATAGGTTCACACACCATCTGGATTTTTTTTTTTTTACTTACAAAAGGCTTTATTTAATTTTGAATAAAGTTGTACAGTTGACATGCTAAAGAGGACAACTCTAACTAGGTATTCACTTGGTTTTTGTCATATTCACTTAGCAATAAAGTCAAACAAAAAAATATATCCAAGGTAGAAGTTCACCCCAGTTGAAGCCAGTACTAGTCTGAACATAAAGACCCTACCATTGCACTGAATGCGAAAGTTGGATGTACCTGAGGCCATCTGTTGGCACTAAGTGAAGGACAACAAACAGGCCTGTCTGCCTGTAAGCAAGTTTATCTCTGAACAGACTCAGGCACCTGTCAAAATCACTGTTTCACAGACCTCTCTCAATGCAGACCTCCACTTTAAGGAGAAATAAATTGCAAGGACCCAAATTAACAATTTTGATTACTTTTTTGTCCAGCTGAAAAAAATATGTAAGTAGTTTGCACACACTGCATACAAATTCATCTATTACAACAAAAGTCAAGTGCTAACTTATCATAATACAGTGAGATACTGTTTCAATAGCCTGGATTTTTGATTTCAAAGCCATACCAAGTAAATTTTATTATTACATGCAACTATAGATACAGTCTTGATTCAAGACAAAGTGCTTCCTCTTCAAAATATGAAATGCTTAGCGTCTATTTTCTTTTTTTTCCTCATCCTATTGCAAAAGAGAACTAGATTCACCTCCACCAGTTCTCTTCGTTGACTTAGGGGGTCAACTCTGAGCAGCTACAGCACCAATCTTACAGCCTTTGGCAAATAAGGTCATAACAGACAAAAAGCTATTCAGGGTACTGCAATTTTTTCTTCTTGTGTCATCACCTTAGTACTCTTCAAACAAAAGCCTGCAAGTAAGCTACAATAAAACTCTCCTAGCCAATTTTACAAGAGGAGTCCTGCAGTTCCCTTTGAAACACATTGTTAAGAGCAACAATGGAAGTTACTCCATAAAGCTTTGACCTGGCAGAGAAAAGTTTTCCTAAGAACCACAGTTAAGGGAAAAAAAAAACCAAACAAACAAAAAAAAACACACCTCGCCCCAAGAAAAAAAAAAAGGCAAAAAAGGCAAAAAAACCCCACCAAACACAAACCACCACCTGCTTTGGATTTTAAACTAAGTCACAATTTTGTTATGGTGTAGAATTTCCACCCCTCAAATCAACATTTTCATTTGCAGACACTGTGCATTTGATGTGCATCATAGATACAATACACCTGTAAAACTCTAGTATATTTCAGCAGTTGAATTTAAAATAAGGCTAGGAACAGGACAAAAGAGATACTGAAAATGTTTGGTACTGGTTTTACTTTGGAGGACTTAACTATTTGCAAGGAGACGTAAAAACCTGAAAGGAGTTTTGCTTTCATATAGAAGCATAAAACAGAGTAGGTTGTCTCCAGAGCAAGAAAGTGGTTTGAAGAGAAAACATATGCAGCAGAAGAGAAAAGATGGCTTTTGTCAACAGCAGCAAAACCCTTAGTTTCATGAGGCAACTGAGTGGACTGGAGCATTGCATCTGGAAATGCCGACTCAGTCAGGCAAAGGGCCAGCTCCTGACTGTGCACCCTGACTTAACAGTAGCCAGTTTCTTCAGCACACAAAGACTACCAGTTCTGTACTTACTAAGTCTCTGTGAAAGCAAACTTTTAACAAACTTATTCAGCAAAACATCCCACTTAGCTCCACTAAGAAGTGTGTTAAATGCTCTATCATCTAAGAATAGAAGTTTATTAACAACCTTGTGGTTAAGACTTAACTGAAAGCTTCAAAGATAACTTTGAACCTAGAGCTACAACAAAATTTAACCTATTTCCATTTTCAGACTGGCAAAAAACAAATCCATGTAACACTACAAACTGAAGGTTTTTGGAAACAAGGGAACCAATTGCACATAACATTTGTTTCCATTGCAGTAACTCCAAATTCAAACAACTGAAACCATAATACAGCTTTTACACAATGCTGGAGGAAACAGCACTAGTGGAACAGGATGTGAACAAAAGTTAGCTGTCAAAGTCTGATCACCACTACACTAGCACCTCATCTATGTTATTTTTACACATCCTAAAGGGGGAAAAAGCACCCATTCATTGTAACTAGGGGCGGGGGGGAAAGGCAAACCAAACACTTCATGGTCAGAGATATATTATTCCTTCCAATAGAAGTCAAGAAGAAAAAGACCTTGCCCCTTGAAACATCTGCCATGGCACATAGTAACATCTCTCCCCATCACATATATATCCATCCATCCATCCACTATACACTGCTTCCCAGTTCTAAGACTAGCCAACTAGGAGGAGAAGGGAACAAGTGGAATCAGGACCTATTTCCCTGTCAGAACAAAGCAGGCAGACTGGATCCCCAAGTAAGGAAAACAAAGACAAGAGCCTATTGGCAACATAATGAGTCACCAATAAGGTCACACTGAACAAAACACAGTGAAAGTCGGTGACAGAAGCATGTAATCCTTCAAGGACAAAAAATTAAATAGTCCAAAGCCACACTGTCCTAGGAAAGAGTAAAGTATGAACACCATAGAGATGGAAGAATGTTCCTATGTGGTTCAGTGAACAAGTATCATGAGAAAAGATCAACTGGACAGTGACAAGAACATGAAGGGCTAGCACAAGACAAGAAGGGGAAAACAGAAAACAACTTCTGTTTCATCTGTAAGATTAATAGAAACTTAAAGAGATACTGGTATCAGCATCGTTGGCAATTAGACACATCTGGGAAGGGGAAATAGTCTGATGGTACAGAGAAGGATGAGAAAAGGACTGCCTATAGATGGGACAATGATGCAGAAAGAAACTTCGGAACAGAAAGCATTGGGAAAGGTGATCACAAAGATGACAGAACTGGAGGGAGAATCAAGAGGAACACGCGGGCAGATTCCCGACGAACCGGGCGTTTTCAGGGCCGGCGGCTGGAGTGCCTGGCGCGGGTTCCCACGGGGCACCTGGCGGCCCTGCTCGAAGGATGCTGAGCCCGGCGCCCGGGCTGAGGACAGTCCCCGAGCGGCCGTGGCGACATCCCCGTGGGCGGGCCGGGCCCGGGCGGGTGCTGTGCCCTGGTGGGTGCTGTGCCCTGCCAGGAGCCGCCGTGTGTCCCGCGGGTGGCGGGACCGGGCAGCCGGGAGGGCCCGCAGGGGGGTTACGGGGCGCCGGGAGCGACGCGCGGGGGACACACAGACAACGGAGGGGTCGCGGGGGGAGGCTCCGTCCCGGCAGGTCGGGGGTCCCCGTACTCACTTTTTGTGGGACGCCGTGTGCTTGTCCCTCCTGCCGGCCGCCGCGGACTGCTTGGGCCGCCGCCTGCGGGCCTGCAGGGCCAGCACTGCCGGGAGAAGAGAACAGCCGGGAGCCGGCGTGAGCAGCGGCGGCGGCCGCGCAGCCCCCCCGCTCCCGCCCGCCCGGCAGGCACAGCGCGGTACCTTTGCGCGAGTTCATCGCCCCGCAC
>VWYP01016327.1:150491-170548 GCA_013400435.1 Pycnonotus jocosus
GGCGGCGGGCGGGCGCACCTGAGGCGGGAGCGGCCCCGCGGCCGCCGCCGAGGTGGGGCTTTGTCGGGCTGTCGGGCCAAATGCGAATTAATTTTGCCAAGTTTTTGTTCGTGATCGGAGTAGCGGAGCGATCCGCCCTGTTGCTGCGCCACGTTGGAAGGTGTGGCAAGGGGCAGAGGAGAGAGGCGTCAGGCTCTCCCACGGCAGCAACTGGGGCGAGATCAGCTTTAGCTTGTCCCGAAACCTGTGTGGGGTGAGATGCCAGAATCAATTAACCTTGTGGCCAAATCCAGGGAAATTAGATTTCCGTAATTCTGATTCTTACTAAGTTGTTTGATTACCATGACGGACAACTCTTGGCAATTGGTTTTTTCCTGCCAACGGCGTCTTGTTGCCCATGGTACCAGACACTGCTCAGATTTGGCATAGTAATGACCCAACACTCAACACTCTCCCTTCTCAGTTGAGCTGTGCACAGCATGGCTCAGTGCTTGACAGTGTTATGAGTGAAATTTTGTGCCATATCTACCTAAATGCCTGGGGCCAGCTATGATCTGGGTCACATCCAAAGCTCCAATCTAAGTGCAAGGCTTTGTCTGGCTTATCTTCACGTGGCACTGGAATTCCAAGGCATAGTAACTGAAAGATAACGGGATGGTCATTAAATTTTGAGGCAGAACTGCCTCCCCAAATGACAACACAAAGAATCTATAAAGATGACCCTAAAAGCAGCTGCAGTCAAGGCATTATGAGAGTGATGGGAACTAGCAGTAATTGCTGGTCTTAAGTAATTGGATCATTGAGATTTCATCTAAAGAGAAAATTGAATCCCTAGGTCTGGTTAGTTCAGCTTAGGAGGGGTAGAGCCACAGAGGGATAAAGCTAGACAACCCAAAAAGGAGGCACTACACTGTATAATGCTTTTTTTGTCTGACTAGAGAGCCTGGTGAACAGAAAACAATAGGACCATGAAGTTTGTAAACTGCAGCTCTCATGAGGCACCCCAGCTGCATTTCTAAATCAAAACATTTTCTGTGTCCCATCCTCCATCATAGAAGTACATAGGAAATAAACATTTCCAGTATAAACTGATACCAGTAATATGCAATGCTGGCAGGTTACATTTCTCCCTTACTGTAGGTAGTCTTTTAGTTAAGTTGATAAATTAGGTAACAGAAGGCTTTATTGAAATTTTGGAGGTTTTCTGCCGAGAAAGTTTAGGTTCATGTAAGTGAATAATACCTGAATGTTAAGAAAGCAGACTATGTATTTACTCATTGTTTCCAGGCCAATTGTAGCTTCACTGGTTAAATTGTGGACCTGCATGAATACTTGTTTCTGTGTAGGGAATGAGAGAGACAAACAGCTGATGATGGAGAAAACAATAAAACTTGCATTTTTTCTTTGTCAGGGCAGTGCTGCATTAAAGTTTTATTGTAGTTATGGTTCTACAGCAGAAACCATACCAGGGTCCTGATCATCTTTTCAGCAATTTGTGTGCCATTGTATTTACTTCAACAGGAATTTTATATGTAGAACTGATTGGACAATTGGGTCTTGGATAAGTACAGGGAGCTTTGCTTACATCAAGAGGATTATAAATCCCCCAGATCTGGAGTCAGGAAGGAATTTCCCTCACAAGCATAATGTCAGCAATATAATCAGGGCAAGGGAACAATCTGCCAGCACACAGAGAGAGGAATTGTTAGGACCAGGTGGGTGTATACTACACACACAGTTTCACGCAGTGCTAGCAGAGACATATTTTGGGACTGTATTTTATCGAGGTTTTGTTGTTTTCTTCCTCCCCTACCTTGACAAGTGTCACTCAGAGGATGATCATGCGGAAGTGCAAATAAAAAATTACTGAGACTCTATGTATGTATGGAGGATTACCATCTGCAATTAACTGACTGGAGAATAAATTAAGGTCAGTAGAGGCTAAACATATTTCAAAGAATGAAAAAATAAAAACCAACAAACCCCCACCCTATTTCTCAGACTCAAGAGAATTACCCCCTGACAACACAAATAGTAAATGAAACTTTTTAAAATTACAAGAATAATTTTATTTATGCACTTGTTAAGAAAGAGTCTACCCTGTTTATTTGAATCCACTCATTTCAGGGAAATTTTTCGTCTTTATTTAAATACACATCTTTTTCAAAAGGAAATGTTGAGCCAAGAGAGAAGATAGACTAAATAGCAAAAGGCAGCATTTGCAGAATCAGTGTACAAAATAAAGGTGCACTGAGCCAGAATGTATCTGCCTGTCTCTCTCTGAGCACTTTATGGCAGCAGGTGTCTGATTTGTTGCAGGGATTATCATAGAGCTCAGTCATTCAGGGGAAAGGCCCTGTGAGGTTCAGATGAGGTTCAGGTGACCTATGCTGAAGGGAGGGACAACAGCAGATTTAGGTGATCTTAGGTGCAAACATCAGGAGAGAAGAAGAATTAAGTATCAAATTATGGAATGGTATTTTTGCCTATCTATAATATAGTTTGTACCTGATGGATGTTTTGTTTGTTTCCTTTTGACCTAGCTTTGAAATATTCCCTTACATATGAAGACTAACTTTTCCTTTTGTGCAGAATAAGAATTTATCTAGCAGCAGTCCTGTAAACATGATACTGTCATCCATCTGAGAATAACTGAAAATTCTTCCTTCAGTAGAGGCATGTTAGAAAATTTTGCCCTGATTTCTGTACCACTTCCTTTTAGCACTGCTTTTCCCACTCTGTAGTAGCATGGGCTCATATCCTTATTTCTGCACTTCTCAGAAATCAGAATATGAGCCAACTTCATGCTGCTCTTGCACAGAATGCAACAAACATGAGATAACACATAAGACAGAGGAAGAAAAAAACCCAACAAAGCGATAAGTGGTGGAAAAAGGAAAAAGAAAAATGTAGTGAAAGGAAATTCCCAATTACAGGCGAGCTCTCATTAATATGCAAGTCCAGCCTTCTCATCCTCTCGCCTTTCATTGTTGTCTCTTGTTCCTTCAGTTTCCACCCCCATTCTGAATTTCTTTAAGTATGACACACCCAAGCAGGAATACAAACAATGAGTCTGTCTTTCTCTTGCTCACTTGAAGAATTTTCTGTCTACCAAAGTGGGTTTTTTCCTCCTCTAGTGTGTAAACAAAGCAAAGAGGACAATTCTCAGCTTGGTTTTGAGCAACACAGACAACAAATTTACAGATAGGAAGGATTAAGCAACAGTAACTAAGTAGTCGAGTTTCTTGTAAGGTCAAGACTATTGGCTCATCAGTCCCTAAGTATAAGCAGTTAACATTAATAGGAGCATTGCACAAGTTAAACAAGAAAAGTAGGCTGTTATCCTGGTAGCATAATGAGAAAAAATAGCAGGAAGCACAAGTTGGGATTTCCAAAAAAACCCCCAGGAGGTTAGAAATTCCTCAGTTTAGATTCCTGGCTCATTCACTAACTCACTGTGCCCTTCCTAAAGGAAATTACATGACTCACCTGACTAATTTTCTTCATCTATAAAATGGTACAGTGCATGCCAGCTACATGAGTAGCATGCCAGAGTTTACATTGCTAGAGAACTCTTGTTTATCAAGTTAATTTGGATTACTAATAAAAGAAGAAAGACATGAAGGACAAAGCAGACTGGTTTAACACCAATTTGACATGAAATTAAAGACTAACCTGTGCCCAGAAATAGCTGCATCAACCCAGATATGTATTGAATGATGTCTAAAATAGGGCATGAACTAGCATGACTTAACTCAGATCTGAAATAGAATTGAAACAGACTCTGGTAGCATTTTTTTAAAAATATTTCTTCTAGTGTTGAAGCACTCAGGTTTTCAGAATGCCTCATTCTAGCTTCCCCCATTACTTCCAGCAGGCTCCCAAACACCGCTTCAATTAAACTTCCTCCAGTTTCCTGGGTCCTTGTCTTAAATTCCTTCATTAGACTCCATTCCTAGCTCCCAACTCTTTATCCAGCTTGCCCTTCTCATCTAGACCTGCATCATCTCCTTTTTCAAATATATTGTATTTTTTTTAATTCTGTTTAAATTGAATGGCTTCTTCCTTCATGCTGATTAGAGGTCAGCAAGGGAAGAAAAGACCACTGAAAGATTAGCAACTGCTCTCAGTTTTCTGTTCAACCTCAACAAAAGCAATTATAGCAAAAGTTTCTCAGCAGTGATGCAGTGGCATCTTAGATTCAGTCCTACTATTTCTTTCTGATTGGCACCTATGCAGTCTGCTCATGCATCTGCTAAGTAAGCATGGAATATTTTCAAACTTAATTATTAAATACTCATGTCTCCAACATGCACAAAATGCTGTTTTACAAAGTCTCATAATTTGCCCACATTTAAGCAGATTTTCCTAAGGATTTCAATGGCACATCTTTGATATTAAGCCCTCTTTCTGTGAAATCTCAGCCTCCTACTCAAAGGTAGGGATTGCCAACCAGTGAGATGAGAATCCACCAGAAATTAGATGCAGGGCTTACCCTGTTTCCCTTTCTCTTCATGTGGACTACACAAACAATAGTCACAATGAAAACAATGAGGGACAAACCATAAGCATAAGTATAATGTAAGAGGAAGCAACAGACTCATTTTCTCTAGAAGAATAAAGCTTCTTTCTTCCCTGTAACCTCCCCTGTACTTTTACTTGATACAAGATGTTTTCACAGCCTTCAGAAAAATCAGACACCAGCTGACTAGTAGGATGATGCCGTGTTATGTCATAGTACCCCAAACCTCCTTTCTTCACACATCCTGCAGTGTGACATCGCTACAACGCCCTTGTCAACACTCTCCTGGGAAATTAACAGCCATTACCCCATTGCTGCTCAGTGAGGACCAGTGTTCCTTTACAAACTTTCAAATGACAATACATTCTGAAATAAACTTCTGTGAGGGGAATGGCCAGTAAAGAAGCACTGACCGAACAAGTTTGTCTGGGTACAGTTCCAGAGCTTCATCTTGACAGCAGATTTGTCCTCTTTCATAGCAAGCAACCATTTGGTAAAGAATGGCTTGGTTACACTGGCAATGTGCATTAGTAGCTACAGTTATCGCTATACTATTGTTTGCCATTAATGCACAGGACAATGCCTCTTTTGCTTGATTAGTTTTGACTGCATACTGAATCCAAGGAACTACTGGGCTAGAGAGGCATTTCCAAGAAATGGCTGAGGATTCTTTTCAAATTATCAAAAGGGCATTCTTTTAAAAATATTAATTATTTCATTACTCAGCATGGGATATTTCATTCCATATGATTAAAGTTTTACAAAGTTAACAGTAACTGGAGCTTACAAAGTGAAATGTCAACCAGCTTCATAGTCATAGACACTGCCAGCCTGGTTCATAACTGATATGGACTAGCCATTCAGTTTCATTCTGTCTGCATAGGTCTATAACATATCTATACCATGTAAAACAGCAACAGGAATTTTTTCAAAAGCAGAAAGTCTTACAGTTAATTGTTAAAATAATAGCAGAAATAGCTTAACTTGTTAGCCAACCTTGTTAGCCTTCACAAACAGCACACATGAATGAATCTGGTTATTTTCAAAGAGCTGAAGAAAGACTGATTATCCACCTCTAGGCATGGGAAATTCCCTGTGCTCCTACTATAAGATGTGTAATACCAAATCACAGTGAAATTATTATAAACAGTCAGCTATGTTCATTCAAAGCACAGAGAATTAATCTACTGCAATTTGGCTTCATGCATTGTTTCTTAGAAATTAATTCCGTGGGCTTGATTTTTTGGGTTTGATTTAATCATGTTTTACGCCCACTTTGCCATTCATTGTAGTAACACAAATGACTGTGGTAGGAAATATTCACATGCTTCTGCCTTCAGAGCTGCAAACTATTATAATAAACATTAAGAATGTAAATATTGTCACCATAAAGTGTGTCTTCATTGCACTCTTTAGTCAAGTCAGGCCTTTAAAATCACTACACTGTTAGAATATATTCACACAATAAGTCTATTTACAGCAGCTTCTAAGCCATGAAGACTTTTACCCATTCCCCAGAACACTCAGTGCCTTACTAGCAGGATAAGTAATCTGCCCTGGTACAGATAAACCACAAAACGAAAGGATTATGGCTATTTCCTAGTGAGGAAGAAATCCAATGTAGAACAATGATTTCTTCTTTATTCAGATACCTGAATTTAACTTGTTCTGAAAATAAGGGGTTATATTCTCTTCAAACACTAGTTGCAATAGGTATGTAAGTCTATTTCCTAAAACCTCCTCCTCTTTCCTAACTTATGGATTATTGTTAAAGTAAGCACAAAATTCCAGAAAACTGTGGGAAAAGCAGAATGGCAAGAACCAATTGCAAAATGGTGATAGAATGTGTAACTGATTAGTTGCTGGTAGGATACATCCAAATCAGCATGTTTACTAATATGCTTGGCGCTATTTGCTTTCAGTGGAACAATGCACTGGACCCTTTCTATGGGAGCAGAAGCAAGAAATGACACTGCAAACTCAACACACTCACAGCATGCCTCTTATCACTGAAAACCCAGGAGAACAGAGTGCCTTTTCTGTCTCTTCCTTTGAACTGTAGTTGAAATCCATGTGGAAATATGATCATGTTGATAGTTTTTTGTACACACCAATTTGTCTAAGACTGTTCTGGTTATAATAACAATGGTTGGACTTGATGGTCTTAAAGGTCTTTTCCAACCTAAACCATTCTAGGAGACGATGATCTTTGCCTGCCCTGATCAATTTTTTGAATAAGGCTCCTTGTCCTTTCTTTTCCCCAAAATAATACATAGTTCAAGATTAAGAACACTGTTACAAACTAAAGTACTCTATGAAACTGTATGTACTGGGAATTTACCTGCAAATAGAAAAGTATGCAGAAATCTTATTTGCAGTGAAATCAATCTCAATTGCAATGGAAGTCTGCATTGCCAGCATACTATTATCCTTTTCTCTAGAGTTAGCCTGGTCCTCATATAAAAGAATTACATATATCCAAATAGGCTTTCATTTCAGGAGTTAATGATTAGCTCTTACTCTTTAAAATCTGGAACTGCCTAGCCAGCTGAAGAACCTGATTATGGGAAATACATGTCCCCTGTATATCACCTGGTAAAAATGTGGATGCTACAGCTTATTGGACATGAGGGGAAAGACCTACTCAAGAAACTGTTCTTGATTTTGTAATATGTATTCTAACTTTCCAATTGTTCTCGAAACAATTTGCAACTACTTCTCATCTCCCTTTTCAGAACTCAAGATGCACATTAGGCCTGCCCATGTCCAAGGTTTATTTGTAGCAAGTTAGCCTTGAATCTTTTGTTGGTTTTGTTTTGTTGGGGGTTTTTAGTTGTTTTTGGATAAGGGTCCTCTTCACCAAATGTGTATCTGATTTGGCCCACAGAGAGAAGAAAGAAAAAAAGTGTCACCCTGTAACACTTTGTATCATGCTGAGCCTTAAATTAATATTTTATGTGCCTACTATGCTTTCATTTCATTTCTTTTTTCTGTTCAGAAACAGTTGTATCCCTTGCTGCCAGTGTACAGAGCCTATAGTGTTTCATATTAATGCATTCTTACACAGAGACTCTGATGGTTAGGGAGGCCCTGGCTGAGGGACGGGAGCTGTCAGATAAAAGGGATGTTTACGAGTTAAGGTTTCAAACAGCAGTGCCATGAGAATATATTAATCAGTTGGAGATCCCAGACTGGAAGAGGAAACAACTTTCCCTAGTATCTGGTAGAAGACCATTTTAATCTAGCAGGCAATTAGCCAGCCACTGAAGGGAGAGAGACAGTAAGCTGTAGAAGAGATACAGGGAATTCTCTGCAACAATTTTGCTGACCACTGTGATTTTCCTCATATTTCAGTCATTTGTAAGACTCACCAAGCAAGAACAGGGAAATACACAGTTGAACATTAAAAGGATCCTGAATTATAATGCTAAGGCTAGCTAAAAATAAACCTGATTCTTATCTTTTTGCCTGGAAGGTATCCTGTGAACTAAAAGAGACAAGAGACCAGACACAGCAAATACAAAATTATTTCTTCACTTAACACAGGTGGGATTTAGCATGGGCACTCCCTGGAACAGTGCTTTAATGCTAGTACTTGTGTCACACTCACAAAATTCAGGTGTAGATAAAAAGGTAGGCACTTGGTTCTCACTAAGCATCTAATCCCAGCTTTCAGTAAGTTTAATAGTTACCAGTTAAACTATGCCTAGAGAAAACTGTTAATTGCATAGGTAAATTTTCACCAGTTGTAATTCATATTGGATTATATGTGCACATACCCAATAGAATAGGGGTCCCAAGGGGAAAAAGGAGACAGAAGTTACAACTCCTGTCCTTAACCAAAGGAACAGTCATACTACACCATCTGCTATCCCCCATTCTAATTAATACCTGCACAGGTTATGTTGTGGTGATTTTACATTTTACACAGTGGCTGTTATCAGTTCTGTTTCTGTGTGAGTCTGTCCTTTGGTAATGTCATGGTCCCTGTCCATTTGGTTGGTTTTGAGACCTGCTCCACATTGCAGTTACCACTTCACCACTTCTGCTGCAGGAATTTCTTACAGTACAGCCCTTTTTGCCCCAGTGTAAAATCTGATACAAACTATTCTGCCTCAAAAGCTGTCCAATGTGAACAGACACACACATGTACTTTACTTTCCTTTTCTGATATTGAATGACTCCCTGCTTGATTCTTTTATTAACTGACTTACAAAAAGTGTTTATCTGTAAGAGTTTGCCACCCTCAATTGTCTTTTTTCCTATGCTCACCCTAGAGGAATATTAGAAGGTTGTGCAAGTTCCCAGGTAGCTCACAGCATACCCAACTGTCCCAGAAGTCTCTTTTTGCATTGCTTAAACGAGATAGCTGTACAGAAATGGAGAAAGTCATGTGGAAACAGGGACTTAAACTGCTGTATAGTCCTTCATGGAAAATGAGTAACCAGACGGACAAAAATAGAAGTTGTTTTGAAGTGTGCAAGGCCACAGAATAGTATCTCTGCACATGCTGCAGTTGATGTTCAACTCTGCTAAATAGGCAGGATGGATACCAAATGACTTTAATTTATCCACTCAGCTAGGCAGGTAAGACTAGACTCAGGGGACTTCATGAACATTTCCTAATATGACTTTTTCAGGAAGAGATTGCAAGGTATAAAAGTGTAAGCCATGCTTCCTCTCCTGCCCTATTTTTGGACATCAGTGGCCTTGTGTAATTCTTAACTTTTCCTCTCTCTGAGAAGAAATGCTTCAGAGTTTCATCACAGTAATTTTAGGGGGGTTTTTTGTCAGAAAAAGACCTGCCTTCCTGAATTTTTTAAAATGCCCACTGCAGACAAAGATCCAGATGCAACTGGCATAAGCAGACTTAGATTAGCTCTAAATGAGCTAGTCTGGGTACTACAGCAGCAGCCTGTTATTGGGGACCTGTGGTTACCCTGT
Organism: Pycnonotus jocosus; assembly: GCA_013400435.1. Classification (NCBI taxonomy): domain Eukaryota; kingdom Metazoa; phylum Chordata; class Aves; order Passeriformes; family Pycnonotidae; genus Pycnonotus; species Pycnonotus jocosus. Next base: position 159,958 of record VWYP01016327.1, read on the forward strand.
GCTAAATTAGCGAATTAATGAACTAGTAACCTAGAAAATTAGCAGGCTACACTGCTGGATAAATGCAAGTCAACTAGTTAAAATTAGTTTAAATTTATTAGGACAATCTGTAGGTACTGAAGACCTACAGAGCTGAGAACTGTATCTGTGATCTTGGACCTTAAATTACACTCTGCCATGTAGCAATACATTACAGCCTCCTTGGCCAGTAGACACTGAGTCGATCTGAAATTCAGGACCCAGAATCCCCAGCTATTTCTCAGCCTTACTCTGAGATGAAATCCAGACAGGCTTGACCTTCTCCACCACCTGGTTTCATGGGTGGAATAATAATTGAGCATGAGGCCAGAAAGCAGTAATGCTGTGCTCTGGTATGGTCTCTGATCTGGAGGAACTCAGGAACTAGGGTTTGGTTATACTGAGCAGCACAACACTTTGCAGTTTAGATTGGACTTGAGAAAGTTTAGACTGTTTAGATTAATCATGTGTTTGTTGAATACTGTGTGTATAAAAACTTTTTTTTCCCCTAAATTTCATCGCTGCTTAATCATGCTTCCCCAGCAGACAGTAAAAGAGCATAAACACTTTAGATTTCTCTGTTTTCCTTAAAATAGTGTACCATTAGTTTCCTGTTTCTTAAGAGTTATTTTGAGGGAGGTTCTAGGCTTGACCTCTGGAAAATCATCCCTCTTTGTATATAGCAACATTTCACCCCATACATTTAAGAACTTAGACTTTAAAACATCTCTATTTTTTACTACACTCATCTTTGAAGGAAGGTTTAATTTAATTAATGAGGTCATGGTACCCTAACTCCCAACTTCTGTTTGGAATGTCCAAAAAGATTTGGATATGAATGTCCAAAAACATTCAGATAGCTTTGCAAAAAAGCTATCTGAAAAGTATCATGTTTGTTGTCATGCTGCATTTATGTTTGTTTCCTAAGCAATACAAAAAAGACATCTAATAATGAAGAGCAGACACTCACAGTTAACCACAGACACAGTTTTTTAATCAAGTAGCATTTAATTAAATTGGCAAATCATCCTTTTGTAGGGCCCAGAGTGTGGAACCTAAACAGAGATATATGTCAAATTGCTCTTCTTTGAATAAGTACTACAGCTTGCAAGACAGTTATTTTAAAATGTCAAGAAACATTAAGTGTAATGTAATGCCAGAAATTTTTAGTTAAGTTTTTAGAGTTTTCACGCTAAATAACTTATTCATCTTGTAACTCATTTAACCTCCTTTTAAATTTCTTTTTCTGAAGTGGAAAATTATTTGTTTCTACTAAGTGCAAGCAATCCCATACTCTAAGTTAATTAAAACATCTACATGAAGTATCCATAAAGCTATCTTAATTGGATTTTTACTCCTGTTTTAATTTTTAGTGGGACTTCTATTAGTATTTTCTTAGCATATGTTCCAAGAAAACAAGATTTGTGTGAAGGGTTGGTCTCCCTCTGATAGATTTTTAATTAATTGTCTGATTTCAAATGAAGCTGGCAGTGGGTTTGTCTGCCAGTTATTAAGTCTCAAAGTTACTGTGAGAACACTGGGGACAGCCACCACTAATGTGTCTCTTGACAGCAAATGAAGGAGAACTGAGAAGGCTTCTACTCTGTTTGGCAAGATTTGAATGAGTCAAGCCATTCACCTACTGTGGTCTCAGCAACAAGCTGGAAAAAGGAAAGCAGAGGGTGTACAAATGATGTACAAATTACTAGAATGATGTACAAATTACTAGAATTACAAGGTGGGGGGAAGGCATCTGAGACACAGAAGGGAGCTGAGGGTATTGGAAGAAAGTACAAGAAGCAAAGAGAAAAACTGGAAGAATATTTTGATGGCATCCTGGTGGGAAATTGTAATGAACACAGAATACAAATTTATCAAAAAATAACCTACATTGGTTTTACTACTCATGAAACACAGTAGTGGTTTCATAGTTCAGCAAGTCTCATTTTTAATGGAACATATCTGAAGATAAATTACTTTCAGCTAATGAACATGAGATTTATATGTAAGAGAGATTTTTAAAGGGACATTGAATCCTATGCCTTTGTTCTGATTGCAAGATGGAAGAAAAATTGCAAAGTTATGATTTTAAGATAATACTCTCTAATTTGCACCAAGTTCAAGATCTTCTCATTTACTCTCTCATGGATCGCCTGAGATCACCTCACATTCTTCCCAATGTCTAAATCTGTTCATATTTTTACCAGTGTGTGCAAACATATCTGAAGTCAAATAAATAGATTGTGGGTATTCTTAGCTCAGAAAGTACACCTACCTCTAGGTCAGTTATGTGAACCATCTAGACTCAAAGCAGAAAATCAAAATTTACCATCTTGTTATTCAAGTAATGGATTTATTAGTCTGAGCTGCAGCTTTGTTTAAGGCACATTGTTTCAGCTGCAGCCATGCAGTGACTCAAGTTGCTTGTTCAGTGTGTATTTATATGGCAAACCTTGCTGAGAATAACTGAGCATGCCTTTATCAATATGCTGTTATTGAGCATGAGGGGATTCAAGCTACTTGCCCTTGTAATTTTTGCAGGTTTTTTTAAAGATATAAAAAATCCTGAACCTAAATTCTTTTAACTTGGGTACAGCAGTGTGAGCTGGTTACCTTGAGCTACCTGGAGCTGATCTAGATACCTGGAGCTAAACCCTTCTGAAAATCTGTCTGCAGTGTGTTGTAGGGCATTTTTTCTCAGCATCATTTCAATGACAAATACTGTGTGCTGCTAGAGGATGCAGATGCTGCTCACACACTACATAAATGCATTTTGTAAAAATACACACTTAGGAAGGTTTTTTTAAGGGATCTCTTCTGAATGCATCTAGGGAAGTATGTGATTGAACAGCTCTATAGAGGGATGCTTCAAAATGCGTTAGGAAGCTTTGGTGGTTTATTAGACTGTATGGTTGTCAGCAAGAGAGAAAGCATTGGAAATACAATGTATTTGTAAGTGATTATTCACGTTGTAATTGCCACTCTATCCTAAACTGTATTTCTGTAATGGGAAAAGTAACACCAAGAAAACAAGTGGAATTATTATTTCCCGCAGTGTAGACCTGCAGTGACTAACAGTGGCATGAAAACTTGATGGACCTATGAAAGAACACTCTGTCTGCAGAGGAGTGTGTTGTCCATAGGAAAGGCTCTGTACAGAAGCTGCCCACACAGGGTTGCTGTGTGCTGTTACAGTGCAGCAGTGAGCACAGTGCTTCTGGGGAGGCTGTTTACCTAGCTCAGCTATGGTGATTTTCAAATGGGACTTTCATACCGCACTGGGAAGAGCTTTTCACACTTTCTCAGTTTGTAAAAGGCAGATCCAGACCCTATTGTAAGGAGGTGTGCAGAGACAAATAGCTGCTGATTAATGCCTTCTGTTCTGTGCCTGGAGAATTTTATGGATTACAGTGAATAAAAGGCTAATTTGTCTCCTAAAGCATATATTGATATGAATGTGATCACTTCTCTGCACTACCTAACTTGGGTTAATGGACTGTTGCTTCAATGTATTGTGTTTCTGGCATGTTCTGACTGTATCCATAATGTCTTTGTGTGGACTGAACTTCCTATTCATTACAAATCAGTGAACAGCAGTAAGCAGTTCAACAAACAGATATTTCTTAAGCTGTCAAACTCAAAGCCTGAATAACCTAAGGAGAAGTGCAATCAGACCTGCCAACTGTAAACAATAAACACTGTTCTAAAATGCAGAATGGCTTACAAATAAAATAAAACTGAAAAGTTAGGTTGACCTGCAACTCAGTTGTAGTTTATGAAAACATTAATACACAAAAGAATGAAGGCAGCACCAGTGCCTGGTAACAACTCCCTGCTTTTCTGCTTTTCCTCTTTTCTCTTTCTGTTGCTTTCATGCACAGCGTAACACACTACAAGCATACAAAAGAAAAGGGCTGCAGGGTTCCTGAATTGTTCCAGTCAACTCTCTTCATGTTTGACTGCTAAGTCCCATGCATAGAGATTAGAGGGAGACTGGAATAGACTTTAAAGTCTATGAAAAAGCTGAAGCAGCAGCAGAGCAAGAAGAAGGTGTTCATTGCTCCATGCAGAAGCCTGAAAATGTACAGGTACTCTCCCTGTTTGGCCCTTCCTTCCACCTTCTATCTGTAAAAAATTATTCTGAAATTTTGGGGTCTGCACACACTTATACCTGAATTTGAAAAGATAATGTCAGTTTCTTAGTTATTTTTTCATCCAGAATCTGCATTCTTCCAAACTGCTTTACCTGTTCCAGCAGTAGTTTCAGAATTACTTTGGACATAATGTTGTATTCTGCACATTTCCATTTGATTTTCTGTAGCAGCATTTACTGAGGCTAGACAGGAAAAATGCCCAGACTTTCCAACCTGGAACACCAGACTGCAATGACAGACTGGTCAATTTTTTTTGTGTGTATGTGGTAGAAACAGATCTACCCTTGCTTCTATTTCTACAGAATAAAGCCATCAATCCCAACTGTATCATTGTAGAATTTTTACCTGGACCCACACCCACAGGTAGCAGGCAAATACTGGTCAACAACAGAAAAAAACCACTATACATTAAGATATTATTAAATAGTTAATTTAGATATTATTTTAACAAAAAAGTTTTTATTCTTGGAAAAAGCAGTATGAATGGCAGTGAACCAATTATCATGGAACAGAAAATAAGGAGCTGAGTTTATTAGTCAAGGCTGTCTGTCTTTCATAGCAATTCATCAAAAACATGCATGTGTTGGAAGCCCTAGAAGATGAAAAGGTATCTTTTCAGTCCTGGAAGAGGCGACTGTCCTTTCAAGGATACAATGGTACTTTTCAAAAGAGCAGTGACTGTGAAACTTGTCCATCAATGGAAGGCTCCTTTCAGAGCAAATCTCGCCCTACTGCTTTTGGTAGCTATTCTCTAATATTCTCAATTGACTAAAATTATTGTTGCATAAAACATATGCAAATACTACTTCTCTAATATGAGTAAAAAAACAGGGGAAACCCCAGATAAATTGCTTAAGCAACCAGTTTCTGAATGGTGTCTGTTGAACCAGGCTCCTCCCTCACCACAAGTTAAGAGGAAGAAAGAAAACTTTGGGCTTGTTTGTCTGACTTACCCCAGCTCAAACTGTGACTGGCCAACGGGACTTCAGCCAAAAGCACTTCACCTCTCATTCTCTTTTCCCTGTTTTTTCTATTCCACTTCAACACACAGTTTCCACAGAAACAGAGCAGCACAAATAGCACAGGTTTTGGGTCCCTTTCTGGAGAAGTAAATGTAACAAAACTGTCTGCATATAATGTTTCATTTTGGTGAAAAGCCTTATTAGATTCAGAGGTTATCTGGATACTAAAAATTATATTTAGAATTCTCTCTCTTCTTTTTAAATTTTGTGTAGTAACTCCATGGGTTGTCTGACAAACTGGCAGCAGAAATATGAATCTAACACTCTATCACTTGGTTTAGGGCTTTTTCAGATTTATTTCCTCCCTGCTATTCATCAGCCACATTGGCTAGTGTCTAACAGAAGAAATAGAATCAGGCAAACCAGCCCAATATCCAGCTTCCATTGCACCCCACAGCCAAACTTAGTGTTACCTCTAACACTGCATTTATTACATAGCTACAGAGTAATTTTGTACACTGAAAAATACAGTGAAGGTGGTTGCTCTCAGAACACATTCCAGGTTCCCAGCTGACTACTAGCAGGTACCTGAGAGGATTCAGGACTCTGCTCCAGAATCTTGCCTGCATGGGACAACTTATTTGTGTGCTCCTTGTATGGATCCATTGCCTCAGTGAATGCTCAGATAAAACATGCTGCTGTGAAATTACACAATATTATCTATTTCCTATTTGAAATCATGAATGTTTTCTGTACTGCTTCTACAGAGTAGCCTGAAGTCAGTTGTGCTCTTCTTGTCAAGCAGCCCAGGACCCAGGGATTACTTTTGCCAATGCTACTCAGTTTTAACAACTCCATATATGAATGATGGATGATATCCTTCATATATCCCAGTATCTTCAGACAGCAGGAAAGTGATGGGTGATAAAAAGGTGAAGGATTACTTGTCTTGTAGATTTTATTGTCTACATGTAGAATTAGGCATGTAAAGGAGTACTACATTGTGGCTATAATCTGGAAGTTAACCAAACTCAAGTACCAGGATTTTCTGTATGGATGATGAAAAACGAGATTTTAAAGTAATCCACAATTCTGAAAAAAAAAAAACAAAAAAAAAACCCAGGTATTCCCATAATCCATTTCAGTTTCACATCTGTGAATCTTGGATATGAATGCTGTGACTTTAAAACAGTTTTCAGTGGCCAGATCCAGTTGCACTAAGAAAAACAGGCATTTTACCAGGAGCTTAATAGGGTACAAAATTTCACAGCAATAACAGTGATCAAAGGCAGCCAAAATAATTCATGGAAAACCCAGTGTGACAGCAGGCACAGGCAAGGGAGGCAGGCACGTAAAGAGCACACTCCGCTACCCCGCAGGCCAGCACTCAAGCAGCATGAGCTGACAGGAGAGCTCATTTTTCTCCCTCCACCTTTGTAGCCTTGGCTTTTCCTGCCGTGTGTGAGGCAGCAGCTTTGCTGCAACAGAAGGTCCCACGCAGCATCACTCCCCACCCTCGCTCTTCCGTGGCCCTCATCAGCCCTGCGGGCAGCTCACACTTCAGCCTCTGTCCTGTCCCAGCTGTTCCCCTCCTCCTCTGCACAAATACACAGGAAGGTCTTTCACCCCTCTAAGGCCTTCTCAGATCATTGTGAATAGGGGCAGAAGTATATAATTATTCCTCCAGCTCAGATCCCTATTTCATATTACGTTTGCTCTTTACTATCTTTGCAAAAACTGAACACTGCCACTCAGTTCATCTGTGGGTGATCACATCCTGTTTTGTCCACACTGCTGCAAAGCTTTACAGCACCCCTGAAACAATTGTCTAATGGTGAAATTAAGGTAAAAAGAAAAAACATATTTCAGTTGACACCCAATCCTATGCTAAAGGTTGAATTTTTTATAGGCATATACATTCTTGATTTAAAATCACCCTGTAGAGCACATTAATTTTTTTAGAGATGAGAAGACTTAGTAAAAAAAACCCCTCTCTGCCTAAAATTCTCCTTGTCTGTCTAGATAAGATGCTTTTCCACCTTTCCTCTACTGCCAACTAATCAACAAAAGGATTTAGAGATGAATTTGAAAAATAAACAGCTTTTTATTTTAAAAAGATGGTTGAAGGGAAAAGGGGAAGAATCAGTTTAAAGGTGATGGCCTATTAAACTATAGGCTGTAAACTTTTATAGTTTGTGTTCTTGGAAAATCTTTTATTGTCATTATTTTTGAAAACTGTATGATTAATTTTGGACTGTTTTCAAAATTCCTCAAAGAACCTTATCGCTGAAATTGCGTTGTGAATAAAATTCTGTATTTTTTTAAAAAAACCCTTTTTCATAACATTATATTTTTAAATTTTGCATGGTAATGAGTTATCACCCCCAGTTTTTGCTTTGTGCAAGGCCTCAAAATAAGCATGAAAAATGCAAATAACCTACATATGAAAAACACTTTAGGCTTTTAATAGTTCTTTCATTTTAGTTCTCTGTGGTGCTATTAGTGACAGGTAAAAATCAGACTAGTTAAGTGCAGCTAGTGCAAAGAGGTGTAAAATTACAACTTACCTGCCTAATTGTCTGTGCCCCTGGGAGGCATAAAACTGAAGAAGAGTGAGAGCAGTTACTGCTGCTCCATTTTATTAGCTTTTTCTATGGACTGGGAACATCTCAACTTTGTACCTTAAGATTTTCATTGAGCGTATTTGGAGGAGATTGACTCAACATGCTTCTCACTTGCGTTCTCTTCCTAGCCAGATTTATGCTCCCATCTGCTGAGATATGCTATCCTGATTTCCCCTCCTGGGGAGTCTGAGAGTAGGAAGACATTACAAACTTATTACAGTTTGATCATGATTGGTCATATTTTTTTTCCACAAAAGAAACCTCCTTTAGGTTACATTAAAGAAAGTTTCTATGGCAATGTACTGATACATTGTAATAAAGATTAAAATAATATTTTAATGATACCTCCCAATGGATATATTAGACCATTTATAATAGATGGGGTTTTAATAGTTAAATCAACCAGAGGGGGAAAAAAGAGCTCAAGTTGCAGCCACATTATTATGTTCTTTTTATATTTTACACTATAACTCTGTATATAAAAGGAGCACTTGCCTAATGGAAAGAGAAAGAGGTAATGGCTGTGAGCCCTTTTCCAGCTTACCCTTGGAAACCATGTTAAGGGTAGATCATAACAGAAGGTGATTGAGCAAACCATCTTCAGTGGTCTTAACTGATGGTCTGTGCTTGCCAGGGCAGATCAGTTTTCTGTCTGAAGCAGAACTAGCATTTCCGTCCTTTCAGCCCCTGAACCACAGGAAGGGTGATCTCAAGAGTTATGTCTGTAGATTCCCAGACACAGACGGACAGTTCTTTAATAAGTCAGAGAATGCTTGTTGGTATTAACAAAGAAGTAATGAACTTTTTCTGAATATATTAGAAGACTTGGGAAACACATAGGAATGATCTTATTAAGCTATTTACCTTGTGGTAGCATCTGCAGGTCCTTCAAAATGCTGGTTCTTTAGTGTATGAGGTACTTCATACCACTCCAAATTCTATCTGAGCTGATAGTGGATGATAGATGAACACATAGTCAACAAGAAGAACTAAGAGAAGGGTAATTATCATACCAAGCATAGGTGTAAGATACAAACTACTTAATTACTGACAAGGATTTTGTAGGCAAGCAGGTACTTAATGTAGGAATTTGGAGGAGGAAGGTTTAGGGAAGCTCACCTGGACAAGATAGAAGAAGCAAGAAGTTACTTGACAAAAAACAGTTGGACCAATATGGGAATACAGCTAGAAAGCAGGACTCAGAGCACTGCTCAACTCCTTACGGAAGTAGACGTACTAACTTTGGTAGGCCATAAGCCCTGGCAGCAAAAAGCAGAAACCTAAAGGAAGCAAGAGATAACGGTGTGCTCGGGTGTGCTTTGGTATGCTTTGTTTATGAGAAACCATGCAAGACTCTACATGCCTATGCAGGTCTGTGCTAGCCCATAGTTAAGTGATGTTACTAAGAAACATAGATATGGCTGTTATGGCTGTTATTGCTTAAGCAAGTAGTTATTTTTAGCTACAGCTGAAAAGGTATAAATACTGAGCTCTGGAATCAATAAAACAGCTTCATGTATTCAAAACATGGAATCCACATCTCTATTGATCTCTGTCATATCAATGCATGATAAAAGTCTTGCTGAAAGTTTCCTTCAGCCAGATATTTTCAGCTGGATTTTTTTTTTTTTTGCCTGGGAGAGGTGAAGAAACAACTTTTCAACATACCACAGCCACAGTCAATGGCCAAATGACAGCAATGTTCCAATGACACATAGGTCTTTCTGTGTTGCCTCTACCACTCAGACAGCCTGGAGTTGGTGACAGTCTTAGCACTGGCTTTCCCCATGACCCTACAGCTGTCAGAAGTGCCATAATCTGCCTTGCCAATCACTAACCTCTGTTGCTGTTTCCAGTCCACTGTTCACATCTCCTCAGAAGTGCACTGAGCCCATTCCTGATATCCCTACTGGTATGTAGTAGGTTAATTAAATTCCACGTGTGAAGGCTGGACAGGAGGTAAACTAAAGCTATGTAGAAAAGACAAAGATTTGATCCCCTAGGGTTTTATAAAAGAAATCTCTATGGTTCCATCTCTGCTCAGAACTAAGGAGAGCCACATCTTTGCTCCTTCCTTTTTTCCTTGATGGAGTCTTTAATAAGCTAGTTATTGAGCAATGCATATATACCCGGGATTTTTTAAATCCCAAGCAAAGTACTCCACTGAGTTACTTTCTTATTCTACTCCAAGGGAGAAGGTAAGTACAAGAGATGAGAAAATAAGTTACCCATATACATATGCCAGTTTTAAGTCTCATCACATAAGAAGACTGTGAATACAATACAACTAGAGAATGAGAGGTATGAGACACTAAATATTGGTATTAATAGCCTGGCTAGGAGGAAGTCAAGATTGGGACATGACACACAAGATCTTAAAAATAAGGACAAATCTACATGTTGAAGTTAATGAAAATACCTTCCTTGCACCAGTGCTTAAAATAGAAAACAGGGTAGAAGATGACATTCTGACTATGCCAAAAAAGACTGATAGCACAGATCTGGCCTGGTTTTTAAAGTGATTTGCATAGGTACAATGTAGGTTTTGAATGGTACTCGAACATTCCCCTGTCCTGGGACTAATGTTCAATTAGCTCAATGTGTTTCAGGAAGGCCATCATCTCGTGGTGTACAAGATTCCCTGCTTTGGCTATAGCCGTCTTTTGGAAATTAAACTTCTGTTCTACACCGTTGCACTTCTTCTGCAAATCACCGCCTGCCTACCCTAGACGCTTCGCAGGAAGCCTGAGCAAGCCGGCAGTGAAGGACGGAAGCGTGGGCAGGAGCATCCCCCCCCTCGCAGGTACCCGCACCCGCCCCGGCTCCGCTCCCC
>VWYP01016327.1:170985-193539 GCA_013400435.1 Pycnonotus jocosus
GGCTCTTCCGGCCCGGCCCGGCTCCCGGAGCGCTGTGGCGGCGGCCCGGCCCAGCCCACGGGCTCCGAGTGCCGCTGCCCTCCCCGCCCGCGCCCTCCGTGCTGCCCCCGCCGCAAGGGTTGGCCTTGGGGCGCTGCTGCTGCACCGTCGCTCTCTCCGTGGCCGCCTTTTAATCCCACGTGCCTCGTCCATGAGAAAGCGGCTCCGTACCCAGCGCTGCTGCTCCCGCTCTGTTACTTAGTGCCCTGCAGCCCCCGCCGTGCCTGCTTGACGGGGACCGCGCCAGGAGTGATCAATCGCTCGGCGTTTCTTGGTGCGGAGAATCAAGTGTTTGTAGTAGTAAACTGAAGTTAAAACATTGAAATTGCTGCCGAGTTGATGTTAATGCAGATTGTGGCATTTATGAAACACCTTTTAGGAAAAGGGCCGAGACTGTTGATCAGCTGTAATAAGCGCCTCTCACTAGCAATCTGCACAAGCGAGGCAGTGTGTGCCCCGCTCGCTTCAACGTGCTCCTTCAAGCAATTATCCTGTAGAATTTATCCCCGATGATGGCTGCTGTTGGACACAGGATAGTACTTTGTAGTATGTGAATCACTCTTCTGCTGTGAGAATAGTTTGTGTCTGACAACTTCGGAGTGTTTGTGCCCAACATCAAATTCTTCTAACTGTTTGTATAATTCAAAAACTAGGTATTGCAACGTTATTTAAGAAGCATGAGATTTCTCTTGTTACTACCTTTGGCAGGTGTCTCAGAAGATTTCACTGTGCTGAGTGCTATTTTGTTCGCTATGTGAAGATACTCACAAGCCATCTAAAAGCCTTTTCCACTTCAGTGCTTTATAACCCAGCCTCTGTAAATTTTGGTACATGGGAAGAGAATCTGGAAATAATGGTGAATTGCTTCACTTGGCAATGACTTGTATTTATTGTTCCTCTTGAAAGAAGAATTTTATGAACTTTTATTTGAAGACGGACTAAAATTGGTGCTTTCAGCTTGAAGGTACATTGTTTTGTAGTTCTGCTTTCTTCTGTGTGTGTCTTACCATTCTTCAGGCCATACATACACTTAATATTATAAGTCTTTCCTTTTTTCCCTTTTGTTCATTTATTTTTGTAGCATACATTTTCAACTCTTCATTTGAGCAAAAGATTTGAGGTGTTTCTAAAACAGTCGTTCCTGTCTCTTTACCCTAAGCTGGTGAGCCCTTCAATGGGGAGTCCAGGCCATGAAGTCAGGAGTGGCTAACAGCTAACTGGTAATAATTAGTTACCAACCCAGCACGTGCCGATTGCCAACTTAGTAGTGGGACTTCCTTTAAAAACATACCCTTTAAAATTGGATAGATTTATGCTATTTAGTGGCTGGAGAAATAATACAGGGTGATGTAGCTCTAAAATACTGCTCCCTGTCTAGATTAATTTCTCAGTAACAGCTTGTCGCTTCTCGTGCCTTTTCCTCCGCTGGCTGGCCAGCCTTGGCGCCAGCTGCAAAGGGGGTCCCCTCTGTGACCACACTGTCACCCAGGACCCTTCGTGGGCTCTTCTCTGGCTAGAGATGTTCCCCAGAGACGGTGGAGGTGAGGTTTAGAGAGAGATGACCCTGCTGCCTGGGTTAGATAGGTTTTATTGTTCTTAGAGAGAAGCAGCCAAGCCAGGAGGTCCTGGCCTGGTGGGGGTCTTGCAGCAGGGCAAGGCTCCAGGCGCTTGTCCTGATGTTTTATTAGGGGGAGGTTTTTTTCAAGAGATAAAGGTTACTCCAATCAAGGAAAGATACAAACTAGACAGACAAAAACTATCACCATTGGGAATAGAGGACAGGGGAGGGGGTCTGGGACTGGGCCAATCACCCCGCAGGCCTCTCCGAAACTTCTAGACGAAGGGAGATGCCCCAGGTGGATGGCAGCGCCCCAGGGGAGGGGGATTTACAGTGATTGACACATACCACTTTGGGAAGGGACCAAAGGCAAGTTTACAATGGGGATTACAGAGGGCAAAACCATTCACTAAACTAAAAACATAACTAACAAACATATAAAGGCTAAAATGCACCACCACAACAGCTGAATCCTGTTAATTTAGAAACTTGGTTGTTGTGGACGGAATTGACTAGACATGGGGAATTTAGTTTATTACCTGTTAACTTTTAATTACCGGTTGGTTAGTGATATACAAAGAGGACCACTACTTAAACACAGACTTGGGGAAACCTCCTTTCTTCCCTTTTTCTCTTTGGCCCCTCAGGTTATGCTCTGTCCCTTGGACAAGGCAGTGGTAGTGCAGGAGATTGGGATTGGTACATGGGGTTTCTTTCTGCTGCTCATTCTTCTGCTCGCGTGTGTGTCCTCTCCATGGTGTCCCTGTCCCAGTGTGGAGCACCTCCACAGGCTGTGGTCCCTTCAGGGATGTCCCTGCTCCAGTGTGGAGAGTCTCCTTCCAAGAGTGCATCTCCAGCTGTGTCTGCAACAGTTGTCCTCTTCTCCATGCTTCCCTGTGCCTTTTTGAGCACTCTGTCACATGTCTCCTCCTGCAGTTTTTTACATTTGCTGCCACTGGCAGCTTCTCCCTTTCTCAGATTAACTGGAGCAGAGGCACTGTGTGCTCATCTGATGAGTTGGAGGATGACAGGCAGTGGGTTCATGGAGCCAGCTGGAACTGGACGTGGCCCACACAGGGCAGTTTATGGCCTCCTCCTGTGCAGCCTCTGCTACCAAAACCTGCACTTTGTCCCCAGTACACTCCTGTGCCAAGTGGGTGATGCTGGAAGAAAGGTCCTATCCATGCCTAATTATAGGAACTCCACTTTTCATTTATACACTTAGAAATAAATCCAAATTCTCTCCTGTAGCTTGCTAAATAGCAATAATGTGTTGTGTCACTAGAATGATAATACTTTTGCAATTGTATTTATTAACATGTCTATCTGAGCAGTTGTGTTTGCTCCTGTGTAACTGTTGATACCTAGGTCAGGGGCAGGTGCCTTCTCTAATGATTGCATTCATATTTGTTTTCATAATACTTCTTTTTTCTATAAAACTTTCTCAAAGAGTTAGTTTTCCTCTTCTTTTCAGATCTGAAGGCAGTGGTTCTGCTGACACAAAGGTGGCAGCTCTGAGCCCTATTCCACCAGTGTGAGTAGTCATGTTCTTCTCAGAGATTGTTAAATTTCTTTGTTGTTTTGTTTGTCTCACTGATTCAATGATTTTGGTTTCTCATCCCTCTTACCTTTTGGGCTGAATTGATGCCACCTTGAGTTCTGTGTGGCATTCTGTGTGTTGGAAGAACACAGAAAAGGAAGACATGAGATTTCAAGTTTGGGGGAACTCAGCCATTCTCTCTCTCTCTCAGTCTCTGCAAGATGGACTCTTGATAGAAAAGGGAATAATTGAGGGTAGTCATGTTTAAGAGAAGGCTTGGAAACAAAGAGTTTCTTAGGCACCAGACTGCCATTGACAGCAGAGCCTGTGTGTGCACAGGCCTGGAGGCAGTCATTGTAAGGGTGGGCAAGAGTTATGATGGTGGTAAATGGTCAGTGTAGTACTGAATCTTGCTCTGCTGTAGTCCAGCATGCATGCTGCCCTCACAATTCCTTCTTTCTCCCCAAGTACTTATTGTTTCTAGGTGTTCAAGATGTTTACTTGATATGTTTAACTTCAATGCAGAAAGTTTATGGTTTTCCTGAAAAATTGCAGGGGACAGAGTCCTTGGAGTGAAGTGACTATGTATTGATATTGTTCTTAGCAGACAGAAAATAAGCCTTTCTTCTTCTTTCTCAGGGCTTCTTATCCTACCCTGTGCCTTAAACATGGAGACTGTAGAAATGAATAGTGTATCCTTGAAACGTCCTCGCTCTGAGGATGATGTGGCCAATGCAGATGAAATTAAAAGACAGAAGATCTTGGAGAAGTCTAAGGCAAGGAACGACTCTGGGCAGAGTATTGAGACTGTAACAAACCAACCTGAGGACATGAAAAGTGAAATAATCCCCAGTGAGGAAAATGAGGAGCAGGAAGAAGAGGAACTAGAGGACAGTGATGAAGATGGAGATCCAGAGAGCTTTGCAGACATGATGAAGCATGGACTGACAGAAAGTGATGTTGGCATTACTAAATTTGTTAGCTCTCATAAAGGGTTTTCTGGAATCTTGAAAGAGAGGTAACTCTTTGTCTTGTTGCATATGCTAGTTCCTTTTGTAACACAGCTGTAGTTCTCCATTTTCCTTTTTGGACTCACAGATTGCAGTTGGATTACGTGAGGTTCATTACTTTTTAACGGCTGAGACTAAAAGAAAGGTTTAATTTGGGACTTTTCTAGATTGTGGCTTGTTTGTTTTTATTTGGGGCTTTTGGTTTTTGTTTGGTTGGTTTTGGGGTTTATTGTTTGGGGTTTTTTAAAATTTATTTTCCTGTCAAATGGAGCTCTGACGAAGGAAGCTGTGTATGAGTAGAGATACATGATTACACTGACCTTTGCTGTTTCCTTTGCTCTCTGGCAGTAGCACACATAAAACCTTACGCAGTTCACCCACCTTTTGTGCTTGTCCTCAGTGCTGATACAAGATGCACTGAAAAATGGCATTGAAACCATCCTTCTTTGGTTCTTTGCTTTGCTCTGACTTTTTGTCCTAATGTCTGTAAAAAAGTATAGCTGGGCTTTAAATTATTGTCTGCTCAGTTGTAATGTTATTTACATTGAAGGGAGTTTTAAAATTCAGGATGTGGAATTTGTTAAATACATACATTATATATTTAATAAGATATTTGAGGTTTAGTAGCTTTTTAAAATGAAACTTGCAGGTTTTTAAAATTAAAGAGTAGCTTTGAATAAAACAAAATGCAAATAAAAAAGGTCACTGGAGTGAGAATCACTATTTCCCTGACTTAGCAAAGCAGTTAAGGTTGCTTTGTTTACATACTGAAAAGTCCTTGTGTTTAAATACTGGCTTCATATCTAGATAATTTTACATAATAAAATGATATATACATATTATGTATGTATTTAATCTTTATGTGCAGCATTAAGAAACTAGTATAATCCTTCTCTGGGAAACATAATCTGTGCTGAACCTTCTTCTGGGAAATCTGCCAATTTCGTTGTCCAATTTTCTACCGTGTGGTAGAAAATTCGTGGGTTTGTGGGGTTTTTTTTGGATCCTAGTTTTTAACACCTATTATTAATTCATTCTTGGCATTTTTATGGTACCATCACTAGCATGTCTAGACAGCTACAGATAATACAGATAATGAGAGGACACATGACACTCCTCAGGAGAGAATTCTAGCAGTGTTGTGTATATCTGCACAGAGGGATGGCAAAAGGGGGCTTGGGGAAGGTACAGTAGAAAGCCTCCCATAGTGAAGTTTTAGTCATCTTTTAACGTTGATGGAATAGGAAATATTTTCTCTTTTTTTTTCCATTTTGCTAGCAAACGCTACTTAAAAATCATTTAGCAGTTGCAACACAAGTCAACTGTGCTCTGTTACAGTTGAGCTGTTTTTATTATTGGACAGGAGTGACTGGATTGAAAATGTCACAGTAAAATTCTTTCTTGCTGTCATGGAGTATGCACAGTAACTTTATTTGAATGATGTTCTCTACCACTGAATATATGAACAAAGCTGAATTTGTCCTGCCTTCTGTAGAGTGGCTAAAATGCACTTTATTTTGCAGGTTATTTGAAGTGACAGAGATAATGCAGTAGTTAATACAATGCAGTAGAGTCTTAATTGCCAATAATGACTGGGATTGAGAATAAGCATTACTGATCTCTTCAAGCTAGTGAGAAAATTACTCAGACTAACTACAGCGGGTGTTTGGTGATCTGCAGAAATGTCTGCTGTATTTAGATATGTGTTTCTGTGGTATCCTTCTGGGGGTGAGAATAGGTACAGCTTTCTTATGGTTGAGTTTGTTTTATGTGAATTGACTTATGTGAATTCAGAATTCTTCAGCAAATTCTGCTCACAAACAGCTTTTTTTAGGAAAGGACTTTATGTGATGTGGGATTTTTATTACAAATGTAATGCATGTTTCTTTCTATCAGATATTCAGACTTTGTTGTCCATGAAATAGGCAAAGATGGACGTGTGAGCCATTTAGATGACTTTTCTGTTCCAGTGGATGATGAGGTAAATTTTGAGGTAAAGATTCAGTAATGGCTATGCTTCTTAATGCTCCTTAAGCAAGAACATTTAAAGACTGGAAGCTGCTCCATGAGGGTTATTGCATGTTTGTTTTTTCTTCCCAAATATGTATTAGGACCCATCAGAAGAAACATTTACAGTTTTGTCAGATGAAGACAAGCAGCGTTTAGAGGAGCTCCAGCTATTTAAGAATAAGGAAGCTAGTGTTGCCATAGAGGTAAAATTAATAAATGATACGAAGTTTGGGATGGTGGCAGAGAGAGGCTGAAGGGAGGGAGGCAAGACAGGGAGTGAGTAGAAGATACATGCTTTCTAATGCATGTACGGTGTAAGAGGAATTTGGACATGATGTGACAGATAACACCAGACTGTGTCCAGTTTAGGGGTTAATTCTGTAAAATCTTACAGATGTACTCGAATTCATGCATGTGTGAGTTGTCACTTTGATTTTGGTGAGACTGTACACAGTAACTTAAATATACGTTTTAATTCCTGTGGTGTTTAAATTATCTTGCAGTATTTTGGTTTCTTGTCTAATATAGTTTTAAAGAATAAGCAGGTTTACATAAAACATCTATCCTGATGAAACACTACTTTCAAGGTCAGTGTTTAGTGATTGAACAGAAAAGAAGATAAACATAGTCTTCTGTAACAAGAAATATAAGAAAATGAAATTGAAACCTTGATATTTTTAAACATTCAAATATTCCACATATTCAAAGAATAACAATTGAGCTAAATTTAGGACACGGAGATGAGTAGGATTATATCTGGTAGTTTCAAATAAGCATTCACACATCAAATAATCTTATCTAGCTAATTTTGCCTTTAAGGCACCCTCCCCTTTTGTATTAATTTATTGGGTTTCTGCATGTATGTCTGTTAACACAGGTAATTGAAGATACCAAAGAAAAAAGAACCATCATCCATCAGGCTGTGAAGTCCTTGTTTCCAGGACTGGAGACTAAAACAGAAGATCGAGATGGAAAGAAATACATTATTGCTTATCATGCTGCTGGGAAAAAAGCATTGGCAAGTGAGTTTCAGTATCACAGCAGATGGGTAAAGTAAATGCCAAAATTATCCCCAAAGTAAAAATTGTTAGTAAGTACTTCAAGTGAGTGTGCCTCCTAATGTAGTCTTGCTTCATTTTTTCCTCCTTTCAGCTGATGGTGTGCATCTAAAATTGTGAAGACCACAAGAAATATTTTGAATTTAAATTTCTACTTTTTTTCTTTCCAAATAATTAATCCAGTACAACCATATTAGAAGAGAGAACATTATCTTCTACTTCATTGGGAATAGGCAAAACAGAGGCTTTATTTTCAGTATTTTTTGAATTTAACTTTCATGATCTTAACTGTGTGTGTAAGTGTGCATTGTGGATGTAAGAGGTTGCAGTTGGAAAATGTACACTAGAGAGATACAGGGTGCAATCTTGATTGTCTTGAATATTCATGACAAAATTCTCAATTACTTGAATAGAGACAAGCATATTTTTGTTTTCTCAGAGTTATAGTTTCATATAAACACAGTTTATTTACCATCATCGTTACTTCTGCTTTCAAGGCTAATTATATTTGCAGAAAATGATCTTTATTTGTTATAGATCACAGTTAGTCTTTTGAAATAGTCAAAGTAATGAAGGATTTTCAAAATGAAGTGTTACCCACTTTAATTGTGCAAAATACTGTTTTGGGTACTGGGAATAAATTAATGTGTTTTACATCTTTTAATGTTATAAAAATTTATTGCTACTGTAAGTTTGGTGGATTATCTACCTGCAGAATGGTGCACATTTAACTAAAGATACTGAGGTTTGGTTTAAATTGGCTCAATTCTTCTGTCATTTCAAACTAATACAAATGATGGTATGTAAACCTACCCTTTAATTTTAAAGACAAAGGGGATGGAGGAAGGATAAGGAAATAAAGTAATTTAAAATGGGAAATAAAGTAATTTCCCCTTTAATTTGGTTGCCTGTTTAAGGCTTGTTGTAAGCAAATATGGGAATGTTGTATTTTTATTGGTCCAGTTATAATGTGTTTGTGTCTTATTTAGTCATGTTTAGAAAATGTGTATGTTTGCATGCTTTTTGCATGGAGTGTGTATACTTACCAGCACAAAATTCTCCTCAGCCAGTTTTGTTCTCTGTTGGTTTGTAATGGTTTTTCCTCCACCTTTTCCTTCTGCTGCCTCTATTCTTTAACCACTGTTACAGTCAAGTGGATCTTGTTAAGCTGATTTAAGGGATACTCTATAAAAGAATTTAAGTATTTGAAATATGCTGAAAAGCATCTAGTGGTATGTCTGTAGGATTAAAACATTATGTGGAGCACCATCTTGTAGAGAAGCACCATCTATTTAAACTTGGGTTCCCCAGCTGTCATGCTGCAGGCACCTATGCATTTGTTGGAGGAGATGTGTCAGTTTCTGTGAGTGTGTGCAAATGCTTATGATGTAAGGTTGAAGTTCTTTTTAGTCAGGATTATATTTACCTTTCTTGTTTATATAGCCACAAACATGTCTTAGTCATGAATGGGCTCCCCAGGCAAGAAACATTTCAGAAGTGTAGAATATTGGATTATTAGCTGAGATACCTGATTACTTTTGTTGATAACATAAAACATTAGCAAACGTGCTTCTTAAAATTTAAAATCAGAAGCTGCTTTGTGTCTATAGTCCATTTACCCTCCAAATACTTATAATACTGTCTTACTAAATTGTCAGTAAACTGTTGTTTCATCACTGTCCACAAATTAAGTTTGTCACATCTCCGACTGAAGCTTTCCATATGTTCACTGTTTGCCTCTGCACGATTCCATTCCATAATTGTCTAAATTGCTGTCATCCACCACCCAGCTGTTGGATGCTCCCTGAAGCATAAGCAATCCCATAACCATAAACCTGCATGTTCACCTCTAAAAACTCTTCAACAATCTAAAAATTAAATGCTACTCTTTTGTACTCTTTATGCTCTGCATTGGGACAGAGGTCAGAACTGCAACAGGTAAGAGATGTTGACATTTCATACTAACAAAAATGAAATGCCAACCGTTACGACCTCCTAAATAGCAACAAGACTGGCCAAACTTGCAACAATTTCTTAAAAATCTCTACACATAAGTATTACTTAAAATGCCCTGAAACAGCCAAGAATTAGGCTTTTTCTACCTCTTTTTCATAGTGCAGCATAGGCAGTATTCATTTGGTGCAGAGAAAGTCTGCTAGTAATAAGTGATATGAATTACCATTTTTGACAGTACATGTTGACAACTATGGTAAATTTTCCATGGATTTCAGTTAGTCAAGCCTTTGCCCTTCAGCCTGTATAGTATTTCAGATACTGCTATCTGTCTTTATACAACTTTAAAAACATTTATCACACACCCTGCTATTAAAAAAGAGCTTCCAAACCTCAAGTTGCAGCAAAAGGTTTGGAAATAGAATTTTATTGTCAAAAAATGTAACATAACTCTGAAATACAGCAATAAGGACTGCAAATTGTCCCACTGTTCCATCTACCCAGTTGAATGCTTTGAAGTATTGGGTGAGGAATGGTTGAGTATCAGCACTGTGGCTGCAGCCTCCTTTGGATAGGGTCATGGCTGTGATGCCACGAGGAGCCCATTGGTCTATATAGCACCTACAGAATCATTTTAGTCTAGGTCACATTAGGGCTCACTTCTTGAAGTGTGTTGAAACGACCATGTGCAAGATGTATTAATTAAATATTAAGAATGGTTCCAGCTGGAGAAGGTTCTCCTTTGTGAATTGTGCTGTGTCTTACTCTCTTCCTTTTTAATTGCTGAGATCTTCATGGAGAGCCTTGCTCTTCCAGCTGAATGGAGTGTTTCGACTGAATTTAAGAATAATGGTGGCTCAGAAGGGGAGACCAGCAGGAGCATGAGGTCTCCAGTTCAGCTCCTATGAAACTCTGTGGGAGGGGCTTGTGCTTGGAAACTGAGGGTGCAAGACAAGTGATGCAATAAGTGACTAAAACCTCTACATATAGTGTTTTATACTGTAGCATCCTAAGTTATCTTTGCAGAAGTGTGTGCATGAATGGCAGCTTCTCAAAAACAAGCAAGAATTAAACATACTTACTATCTGTATGGGATATCTGGACTTTATAAAACCAATGTGAAAAAAAAAACCAGTATTTCTCAAGAACTTCCTTCCTGCATTGATGTTTGTATATTGAAATAAGACTGGCTTTTTCAGTTAGCTTTTGCTGTTATAAAAGATGCTTATGCCTTTTTTAACAAAACCGGGTATGTCTGCTTAGTGGGTAGCAAGAGGACTTTAATAAGGGACTTCTTACAAAATGAATTCTTAGTTTTGTTCTGAAATAACAAGGAATTAATAAACCTCAGAATTGAAGGAACCTCAAAATTGGTTGCTAAACCTCTGTAGAATCAGTCTCTCTTCCTGTGCAATATTGCAAAGTGAAAGTTTTATCTTTGGGGCTTTTTATGTGCCAAGAAAAGCTTAACAAATCATTGACAGTTTCCTTCTCCAGAAAATGTCAAATACTAGCACAGAATTGTAAATTAGTTGTTAGTCTGTGGGATCTGAAGTTATTTCAGCCTCTGGCCTTCTCTAAGCATGGCACCATACCCGCCATGGATTGTATGTTAATGTCTCTCTCTTGTACCAGATTTTTTGCTCCCATTGGATTTTTAAAAAGAGCCATCTTAAAGCAATTTTTTGAACATGATTTTTTAGGATTTTGTAGTGATACAATTCATCCCTTTGCATGACACATAGAAAAAATACTACAGAAATAAAGAATATGTCTGTACTATAAATAATAATGGTAGTCTTCCCACAAACAGGGCCCCAGTGGTCCTCATCTATTAATTATAGAAGGAGCTAGAAGAAATGTGGTGTAGCTTTTGTTACTGTAAGTCAGTATAATGACAATGTTTTTGAGAAACTTAATCAGGTGATACAGCAATTAAATGACTGGGTTTATTTTCAGAGAGAAATGAGAATAATTTCATGAGAAAGGAACTGTCACGCTTTTATTCAGGATTTTGTAGGTGACAGAACTGATTAAAGAGAAGTTTACAGGCCAGTGGAAGGAGAGGTCTTTTTCAACGTGCTTTACAGCTTTTGCTGTCAGTAATTAACTCTTTCCTTTCCATTTTTTAAAAAGCAGATGGAAATTATCAGAAATTGAATCTTGCATATTTAGAATAAATGTAGCTGCAATGGTAAATACATTAAATTTTTTTAAAAGTGACACTTTAACCTTTTTTTTGCTTTTAAAGATCCGAGAAAGCACTCTTGGCCAAAATCTAGGGGAAGCTACTGCCATTTTGTACTCTACAAGGAGAACAAGGACACTATGGATGCCATTAATGTCCTATCCAAATTTTTAAGGTAAGGCTGTTGTTTCTGCCATCCTGATTGGTGTGCAGCCCTCCCCCTCTGTTTCTTGTTGCTGTAAATGCTATGCTTCAGAATTATGTAAGAGCAACACAAGTGATTGCTATTCTCTAATTTGTAGACAGTTTAAAATGAAAAGTTACTTTAGAACATCAAATTTAAAACTTAGAAGTTTTGTGAGGAGGTGAGAGCGGAACAGAATGAGCCTAAGAAATTTTAAAGACTACTCTACTGTTTCAATGGAAAAAGTCCACAATTGCCATTGGCTGATGTGAGAAAGACTTGGCAGCTGAAAGCCTCAATGTACGTAACCTGAATTAAAAGCCATTTTTCCCCCAATGTGTGAATATATGCAAGTTTGTTATGAATCTGTCAGATATTGTTGTGATAATATGCTGATCAGTTCCTAAGCAATTACAGTTGATAAACTGTTGTTCCATGTATTAATTTCTCCATGGCAACACAGGCTTAGTTCTTTTCACCCCATCAAGTGCAGAAACAAAAAGATTTGCCAAGGCGTGACATGAACACAGTGAATTGCAGAGGAAGAGCAGTTTTAAAATTGGGTCAGTTCAGGGATTTACTCATTGGGAAATTTCCCCACTTCTCCCCTTCTTTTCCCTTTGCCTTTCTTGTCCAAAAAACCATATTTGTAATCTAGACTGTAACCAGTGAACTACTTAGTATTGGTATTGAGAACAGAATGGCACGAGCATAGTTAGGTGGAAAACTGTATGTAATGGCAATCCTGCTACCCCTGGAGCCCTTTGCTGGAATAACTGGAAATACTCAGTCTAACGCAGGCTATAAAGTACAAAGTGAAAAGGAAAGGAACTTTTCCTCTCAGGGAAAGGAGTGGATCAAATTTTAAATTAATGTCTCATACTCTCTCATAATGGGCAGGCGTGGTATTCAGACAGACATGTTTGAAGTTTAAGGAAGAAGTGGACATGATTTTTTTTTTAGTGCAGTTGGTGGTGGCTGTGCATTTGTGTACTGGGGGAGTGTATATGAAGAAGTACTTCAAAGTTCATATTTTGAAAGCACTGTTGTGAATTGTCTACATATAATTAAAACAGAGAAGTGAATTGTCTACATATAATTAAAACAGAGAAGTTTCCTTGTGTTCTATATACTCATGGATGAGATGAGAAAATGTCACATGTCAAATTATAACCCAGTTCTGAGGCATGTAGAGATGTTTTCTATTTTTAATTTATAAGATTGAAAATTATGTTTGATCTGTTGCTATTTTAATATACATCATAACTGTTACTGTTGCTTTTAAGAGTGAAGCCAAACATATTTTCCTACATGGGAACTAAAGATAAAAGGGCTATAACAGTTCAAGAGATCGCTGTTCTCAGGTAAGAAAAGTATAGTCTGGAGTATTTGCACTTCTACCATGGTAGCTTGGATATCTCAGTAAATACCTAAAAGACACAAGTGGGAGGTTCAGGTCCTGACCTTGTAGAGCACAGGTGTTACTAAAGGTGCCACATTCCTTTTGTATTCCATGGTTACTGCTGATATTTTCAGTCACTGGTGCTCTGAGTCATGGGCTGGTTACGTGTACTTGGCCGAGGCAGTGGGACAGATTGTCTACGTGCTCTTAGGCTGCTTGGATCCCATGCAACAGCAGAAAAACAGAATGACATGGTGAAAATAATGTCCCACTTCCTTCCTGGCTTTTGTTTCCCCCTTTTTACAGCTAGAATCCTATTTTCTTTCTCACTGCACTCTCTGAACAGTGCTAGAGAAGGCTAGCACTGCCCTTGCTCATCTGTGAGGGACAGATGGGACAAAAAATGAGGAATTTTTCCTTCCTTAACCTACTGCCTGAAGTCACCTTCTAAGAGAAAATAAAATTTAATTTGTCATATTCTAAGATAATTATATGGTTTCTGGGCACTTTAAATTAGTGTTAGATCCATAACTGAGAATGTCAGATGTCTCCCAGTCATATCTTACAATATCATTTTAGCTGGCTGGAATTGCCTGCACTTCTTTTTACAACTTTTTGAAAACCACCCTCCTTGAGTGAGGAATTCACAGCTTGAAAGCCAGAGGTTAGATCAAATCCTTGTTAAAAGGAGAGCATCCATTACTGAACTGTTCACATGTTTTCTCTTAATGTTCTGTATGTGTGTGTGTTAGCACATATAAAAAGAAATACTGGTTTGTGAATTGTTAGAAGCTCCAGATTGGTGTTGCTGCAGGGCAGCTTTGCAAAGTGAACAGTTAACCAAATGTGTGGTGTAGCCATCTCAGGTGCTGTTGCATATACTTCTTAATCTTATCAGATTCAGTGTTGTGTCCAGGAGCTCCAGAGTGCTGTAAGTGTTGTGTGGTGTCTGCTCAGTGGTGCCACAGCCCTCACTCTCCTGCACAGGAGAACGGGCATTGCCAGTTGCCAGCCTGCTCTAAGCTAAGTATGCTGGCCATGCTGCTTCATAAACTTCACTATCATGGTAAAATTTTAGCAGAAGTGTCCAAGAGCAGCCTGGTGATTCAAAGAACAGGGTATGCTTCCAAAAATACTAGCAACAAAAATGGCAGGTATCAGTGACAGATTGGATTCCATGTTCCTTCATCTGCACCAGGCATATACAGCAGCTAATTTTACTTAACTCTGTATTTATGACTGTGCTAACTGGGGTATATTCATGAAGTAGTTACTCAAATAACACAGAGTTCAGCTTGTGGGGTACAGTATACATCAGTACTGCAATATACTTTTTTTGGAGTACATGTTTTAACATAGATGTGAAAAGGCAGTGCTAACAGTCTGTCACAGTATATGTTTTCTTTTGTATAAGTACCCTTAGGAATTATCTTCCTTTAGCTGTTTCATTAAAGTATTTTGAAAAGGCAACAGTAGAAAACTGGGGAAACTAGGCTCACTGTTTTTCATTTTGTAATGGCAGCATTTCTGTATTTATCTGCTTTTCTAAGCATAGGTTGGTCACTGTTGTCTGTTTCTTTTTAGAATCACTGCACAAAGACTTGCTCATTTGAATAAATGTTTGATGAACTTTAAATTAGGAAATTTCAGTTACAAGAACCATCCACTGAAATTGGGAGAACTGCAAGGGAACCATTTCACTGTTGTTCTCAGGTAGGATGTTAGTAGGTATTTACATGGTTCAGTTATAATTTTTTTTCTTTTAATAGATAAGCAATATCAGTGCAACTTGTGCAATAAAAAAGAAGTCCTGTTGGCAGGACGATGTTGAGCTTTAATATAACGGACACCTCAAAATAGCATAAACCCTTAATCTGTCTATAACTTTTTTTTTTTTTTTAATGCTAGAAACATAACAGGAACTGATGACCAGATAGAGCAAGCAATGCATTCACTCAGGGAAATTGGATTCATTAATTACTATGGAATGCAAAGATTTGGAACCACAGCTGTTCCTACTTATCAAATTGGCAGGTATGTGTTGCTTTCATCCTCCCTCACTCTTTTAAAAAAATTTTATTTTTATCGCCATGTAACTTCATGTATTTTTGGGAACGTTTTTCTAACATATTGCCTGTACCAGTTTTAAATTTAGATTCAAGAAAGATCTTGTTTCTGAACTTGCTTCAGCAGTCATCTTGCATAATAGCACTACTTTTAATATTGCATAAGTCTAAATGCTAATACTTATTTTTTTAATAAGTTGGCTAAATCCCTTTAAAATAGATTTAGTCAGTTCTTAATACACTTTCCTATTTGAATCCTAGAGCTATTCTACAGAACAACTGGAATGAAGTAATGGATTTGATATTAAAACCACGACCAGGAGGTGAGAACTGAAAAATGATACATCATGTGTTTCTGCCTCTTCTCCAAGGAAAACCTTAAGCCAGTTTAGCAGTGGAGAAACAATCTTCAGACTCTCCCTTTCTGCCTCATTTTCCTTGCTGTGCAGTTTCTTGCACAGGAACTTGGAAAAGGACCTGAATACTTAGTGTCTGATCAAGCTCCATGTGTTCTGTGATTCTGTTCATCTCTAGTTACCATGACTGAAACTTTAATTTTTCAACTGTTTTAACAAAAGGTGAGCTGTATGCTTTTTTGGTGTGTAGCTAAAATATTTTTATTTTACATCCTTGTTCTAGCTGAAAAGGGATACTTAGTCAAATGCAGAGAAGAATGGGCAAAGACTAAAGATCCAGCAGCAGCCCTCAAGAAACTACCTGTAAAAAGGTGCGTGGAAGGACAGCTTCTACGTGGACTCTTAAAGTATGGAATGAAGAACATAATCTCTGCATTTGGCATAGTGAGTGTAAATGCTGGGTGGTATTTACTTGAATAAACATTCTTTTGATGGTATCAGGATGAATTTAAAATAGACTCATTAATGCTTGATGAGCTGAAGTTTAAGTTTAAAAATCTTTACATTTATCCTTTTACATTTATCTTGCTTTTTTGCTGGAAGTACTGCTGCATAGTAACTGATGACATCTCTAATTAATGTATGCGTAATGAGCTTTCTAATTTGTGCAACAATCTCTCTGGTATGTGGGAAGCAATACAGTTATACTTAGTAGCTGTGTAAAATACAGATCTGAGACCTGGGCAAACATTCAGTTTTAGTGTTTTCCTATTGCTTTAAAAGTATAAATCAAACTGTGGTGGGCTAATGAATCAGCGTGACATAGAGGTGATGGATCTACTTACCAGTTTCAAGTGCTGTAATCAAGATCAAGTCTTTGGAGAAAATACCTCATCACTAGCAAACTACTGGGCCCATTGTAGGATCTGGGAGATAATTTCTTGTTTATGAAGAAGATAATTAGAATAACACAGTGCTTTCACAGCTGCAAAGTTTACTTAAGATTTCAGGAGGTTGAATATGAATTCAGTGTTTTATTAAGAGACCCATATGTTTGACCTGTAGAAATAAAAAAATGTTGGGGTTTTTTTTAGGAAATTTAAGCACAGATCTTTTTTGTGGAGATTTCAAATGTATAAAAGCATTATTTCTTCACATATCTTTTTCTTAAACAATGCACAAAAATCAAATACATATACCAAGAAATTGTGTAAGTCTTTTTGCTGGATGAGGTAACATTTCAAATATACACCTTTTTGGTTATGATTGTCAGAAACAAAAAATATCTTTCTAGTGTTTATTTTCTTTTCTTCTAGATACCAAGAAATAATCGTTTAATGTATATTCATAGCTACCAGAGTTATGTGTGGAATAATATGGTGAGCAAGAGAATAGAACAGTATGGGCTTAGAGCTGTACCAGGAGATCTCATACTTAAAGGAGGTAAGATCAGACAAAGCCAGTGATGCTGTATAGTTCAGATTTCTAGGAAAACACAGCATGTAGCTGTTTGTCTGATACTGTTGATATAGTTTCTTTTCTCTCACTCATTTTAGCCCAGTGATATCTGAATCCATTGTCCTATTTTAGACAAATTGTGCAAGAAATTGGAAGTTAGGTGTTACACTTCCATGAGCTGTTTGTTAGCCTGTCTTTTCAAGTAACTGGGTAGGGAAGAGAGCCTATGGAGGACTGATTATTCTCAAGAATGACCTCAAACCTAGTTGAGCTATGAAGAACTGTGGAAAGATGTTATGAAGTTTTAACCGTAGAAGTTTTTGATTGCATTAGTATCTTGTAAAGCAGAAGCTCCCTTCACTCAGTTAAAACTTTCTTCACTGGTATTTGCTCTGGCATTTCCTACAGTATTTCTCCTTTATATGTGCCTGATACATGGAAGGGGTCTGTTCCTGCAGTCCTTTAAGTCACTGGAAGCCAGGCTGTTATTCTGCCAGTAACTGTGACAGCCTTGGAAGCTGTTACTTCTTTTGTTAAAAATGTTGTCTGTTAAGTGGAGATAAAACATGGTAGTTACCTTTCTCAGAGTAAGCTTACTTCAATCAAAGGCTTCATTTTAAATGTAGCTGAAGTTAACAGTCACAGACATCCACACTGGTAACTTCATTTTTCTGTCCTGACTGTAGCCACAGCTGTTCACATTGAAGAAGGAGATGTTGATAACTACACTATCCATGATGTAGTGATGCCATTGCCTGGATTTGATGTTATTTATCCAAAGCATGAAAGTAAGTCTGACTATTAACTGAAATACTTACTCTGAAAACATAAGCCTGCTTTAAGATTATTCTTAAAAGGAAGCTTGGATCTACTCAACCTCGGCAACTTTTAAAGCAATACATCACTTCAGATCTCTAAAACATTAATGTCAGCCTTTTGTTGCTGCCAGGGTGCTCTGCTCAGTCTCCTTCCCACTGGGAATCTCAGATGATGGCAGAGCAGAGTTGCTCACTAACCTGTACCACTGCAAGGAGTTAATCAGGTACAGGATTTTCTCCTTGATGAATTTCATGAGGTTCCTCTTGGCCCATTCCTCTAGTGTGCCTTGGTCCCTCTGAGTGGCAGTCTTGTCTTGCATGTATGGAGTACCACTCCAGCTTGGTTTAGCCCGCAGATTTGTTGGATTAAATTCCAGTTCTTCTCCAATATTTCACAGGATACATCTCAGTTCCTTGAGGAACTCTGCTTTTAGGTAGAGCTGCAGCCAGTAGTGACTATACTTTGAGATGCTGAGCCAGACAGCAGTTACCCACTTATCAGTCCACCCACTGTAATGTTCTAACCTTAGACACAAAGATGCTGTGGGAATACATTGACAGCCTTGCTAAAGGCAAGGCAGGCAACAGTCCCTGCTCTCCCCTCATCCACAGGTGTCATAATTTCATCATAGAAGACAGTAAGGTTGGTGGGGTTTTTTGCTTTTTCTCTTGGTTTTTCTCCCCCTTATTAAAACCACAGTCATTGTGTGCCCAAAGAGGATTAACTCCATTGTTTTTCCCAGGGACCAGAGTGAGCCTGACTGGTCTGTAATTCCCTAATTATCTTTCCTGCTCTTTCTGAAGTTGGGTGTAATACTTGGTTTTCTGCAGTTGTCTAGGACATCCCTAGATCTGCACAATCCCTGAGATGGTAGGAAAAACTTCACCATGATGTGAGCCAGCTCTCTCAGCTTGTATCTTCTCCCACTACTGGTAGTCCCTCTCTTTCTTAACCTTGCCTCTAAGAAGAGGGGCCTGAGGTGCTTTGCTGGTCAAGGCTGAGGCAAAAGAGGCACTGAGACCATCAGCCTTGTGTCTGTCACAAGACAAGCTGCCCTGTTTAGCACCAGGCCATCTCTTTCCTTCCTTATGTTGCAGCAGAACTCTTGTTTACCTTGATGTCATTTGCTGCTTTCAGCTGTAGCTGAGCTTTGACTTTCCTAACACCATTTCTGTGTGCCTGGACAATGCTGATATAGTCCCTCTTTGTAGCTGGCCCTAGGTTTCACCTGCTCTGTGTGCTCTGATAGATGAGGTTAGTCATGAGTTCCCTGCATGTTTTCCTCAATATTGGATTGAATTGTTCTTGTACTTGGTTGTCAAATTGTCAACTGATTCCTCTCTGCGGCTTTTTAATGAGAGAGTAATGAGTAGTCTGGCCTTTTATTTTTAGTTTTTTTTCCATATACCTGAGATTAGTCCTGTGAATTCTAGAAAATAATAAAGCATATATGAGATGGCATTTAAATGTCAATAAAGTATTTTGTAAATTTTGTTTACAGATTAAATTTGATTTGATGCATTCTTTGTTACTGCCTCTACTAATCAGGGCGTAGAAGTAAACAGGTAATAAGATTTGCAGTAATTTTAAATTTCTGTGTAGCACTTATCCCATATGTGCTGAAAACTACTAAATGTAAGGGAAGGGAAGAATCCATGAAAACAGGCTGTTTAAATTGGCCACACTACATTCTCTCCTATTAAATATTTTCCTCTTTTGCAGTTGGTGAGGCCTACAAGGAGATGCTGGTAGCTGACAACCTTGATATCAACAACATGAGGCATAAAATCAGAGATTACTCACTTTCTGGAGCATACAGAAAGATTATCATTCGGCCTCAGAATGTCAACTGGTGAGTGGGAGCATAAAGGAAATTACACTTGAATTGACAGCATAGAGTTTATTGAAGTACGAAACAACATGAGACTGATCCACGGGCTATCCACACAAACTGAAACATAGGTAGAGAGGAATCTTGCTGCACTTGTCTCATGCAGCTGAAATAGAACCATACCCTTATTTCTTCCTTCGTTCTGTGGTGGAGGAAAATCAAGACTTCTATCCAGTTGTTCACTCCTTGGCTTGCCTGAACACTTCATAGATAATTGTGTTGAAACAATGATAGATAATATTCAAAACAGGATTTTTTTTTTGTAGTCTTGCTGTAAGAAAGTTAGTCTCCAATTACCTGTCAGTCAGAAAACATTGTATCACTTCAACCTACTAAATCACTGTTGTTAGAGATACAGCCTAGTTTTCATATGGCAACTGAATAAATACCTTTTAAACACGGAACTGTACAAATGTCAGTAAGACATGATCACTGATGTATAGAATAAAATATAGAGGGTTTAGGAGGGAGCAAAAAATTACAAATATTTATACACTTGAAATATCAGCACTAAGGAATAGTAAACTTATCTACTTCCCAGTTAATTTTTCAGCCTTATGGTTACATATGGGATTTCTGTTAAACAAACAGCAGAAACCGTGGAATGTGTTTGAGCCCTTCCAAAGTTTGGATGACTGTTTGAAAGGCTTCACTCCTGCTAGGAACTCTTACAGTTCACACCGTTCTTCCCTTAATTTCATGAACTGTACTTCTTGTATAGTTGCAAATTCTAGCAGCAGACAAGGGCAAACAGATGAATTATCCAAAGAAACTTCTCACTAACTTACAATTGCTTTTCAATAATCTTCATAAAGCCAA
Source organism: Pycnonotus jocosus (assembly GCA_013400435.1). Lineage (NCBI taxonomy): Eukaryota > Metazoa > Chordata > Aves > Passeriformes > Pycnonotidae > Pycnonotus > Pycnonotus jocosus. Next base: position 191,337 of record VWYP01016327.1, read on the forward strand.
AGTAACTCTTCTATATAAAGCTTTACCTGTTATTTTGCCTAATTCAATTTCAGTTGTAAATACCAACTTGCAATAATAATGATAGTATTATAATAAAAACACATTTATATTAAAAACATTAACCTAAATAATTTAATAATAATAAATTTTATGTATATTATAAAGGGAAGTTGTTGCATATGATGATCCTAAAATTCCATTATTTACTACGGATTTGGATAAACTGGAAGGAAAACCATTACCAGTTCTCCCTACAGGTAAGTTGATCTTTCTGCTGGTTTGCTAAAAGGAAGTTTGATCAGGCTGTTGCTTTCAACTGCTACATATTGAAAGTTGCTTTAAGGAAGAGCTTTCATTTAACTATTGACTGTTAAGCAATGGCAACAACAACCTCTGAAGCCAGGTATCTAAATAAGGACCATAATTTCTCAAGGGTGCAAGCCATTCCTCCAGCGTCTGCATTGACTGTTACATTTTCTTACAGGCATCTGTAAAATCAACTAAATGCTTAGCAGTAAATGTCTGCAACTAACAAAGGTGGAATTAAATCACAAATTGTCTGTATACTGAGCTTGTATTATTGGTGCTGAATACAGATGACTCAAATACTTAACTCAGGTCACAAGGTGTTCTGACACTGCTTTCCAGAAAAGTGAAGACAGGCTAGGAAGTCAGTCTGAAAGAACAAATGTTTGCTTTTAAAAGAAGAAAACTCTGAAAACTTGTGCTGAGAGAAAATGTTAAAAAGTTGTTTCATTAAATTTTTAGCTGTGGATATAAACAGGAGTGTGATGGTGGTGGTTGTTTTTGCTTTGTGGGCTGGGGAAGTTGATTGTGGAAGCTAGATGGCATCTAGAATAAGCAATATATATGCCCTTAACCACTTGTTCTTGCTTTTTGTCTCTTACACCTTTTGATAGATGGCAAATTCAGGGCACTAAAGATGGAGTTCTCCCTTCCCCCATCCACTTATGCTACCATGGCGATTCGAGAAGTTTTGAAAATGGACACAAGCATAAAAAACCAGACACAACTGAATACTACCTGGTTGCGCTGAATGAACTGCAAAATTACTTAATTTTAACAAAGAAAGTGTTTTCTTATTTACATGTTCTGTACAAATCTTTAAAGAGTCACAGTAAGAGATTTGTATTTTTTAAAGTTTTTTTAGTGCTAGCATTTAACTTCAGTAGTCCTTTGCAAGATGGTGACTGTAATATAATACAGATTTTAGTGACTGGTGCTTTTTACTGAATGAGTAAGTTGCTTGAGCTGTAACATGGGTGCATCTTTAGAATTGAGTTTATAATGGCATCAGACCTGGAAGAATGTTTAGCTTGCTTTCTTCAGGCAAGCACTGAATGTTTTCATGAGTTCAGCCCACCTTGAAGTATTTTCAAATACAATGAATGACATGGAAAAAGATGAATTACAACAAAATTAAGATACTGATGAACATAGGTATTGCTGGAGTTTTGCTGGTAGCCTTTGCACTGATGCGGTAGCAGATTCTGTTAGCAAGGCTTTTATGTGCTGTAAAGCTCTTTTAAATATTTCGACTTTTCATTGAGAAAAATACTTGTATTTTTCACCTAATACCTGTACCAAAGAGCAGGTACTAAAAATAAATGAGCCTGAAACTCTGAGCGTGTATCAGTGAGTGCTGCCTTTGCGCCTGTCCATTCCCCGTTGGCGGGGAATGAGCTGGCCTTCCTGTCGAGAAAAAATAATACTGTGGAGCCGTTCTAAGACCTGGCCTTTTCAGCCAAATGCAAAGCCTGTGTTGCTAGTCATTTCGCCGGCGGAGGGGGCGGGGAGGCCGTGAGGTGCAAGGCCGTGTCTGTCGGAGCACGGGACGGGCCAGCCCCCGGGCGGGCGGGACACGGCTCTCTCCGGGCTCTGTCTCTCGGAGCACGGGGCGGGACGCGGCTCTCCCCGGGCTGTGTCACTCGGAGCACGGGGCAGGACAGCCCCCGGGCGGGCGGGACGCGGCTCTCCCCGGGCTCTGTCTCTCGGAGCACGGGGCGGGACGCGGCTCTCCCCGGGCTGTGTCACTCGGAGCACGGGACGGGCCAGCCCCCGGGCGGGCGGGACGCGGCTCTCCCCGGGCTCTGTCTCTCGGAGCACGGGGCGGGACACGGCTCTCCCCGGGCTGTGTCGCTCTGAGCACGGGGCGGGACAGCCCCCGGGAGGGCGGGACACG